>JAPYYA010002279.1:0-14171 GCA_028533165.1 Leontopithecus rosalia
ATTTGCCTTGCCTTGCCTGGATATGCCTTGCCTTGCCTTGCCTGGATATGACTTTCCTAGCCTGGATTTCCCTTACCTTGCCTGAATTTGCATTGCCTTGACTGTATTTGCCTTGCCTTGAGTGACTTTGCCTTATTTTGCCTGGATTTGCCTTGCCTTACATTGCCTTTTCTGGATATGCCTTGCCTTGCTTTTTCTTCCCTGGATTTGCCTTACCTTGACTTGCTGTGCCTGGATTTACCTTGCTTTTCCTTGCCTGGATTTGCCTTGCCTTACGTTGCGTTTATTTGCCTTGCCTTGCCTGGATTTGCATTCCTTACCTATCCCGGATTTGCCTTACCTTGCCTTGCCGGCATTTGCCTTGCCTTGCTTTTCCTGGATTTCCCTTGCGTTAACTTGCCTGGATTTGCTAGGCTTTGCTTTGCTGCATATACATTGCCTTGACTTGCCTGGATTTGCCTTGCCTTGCCTGGATTTGCATTGCCTTGCCGGGATTTGCCTTGACTCTCCTGGATTTGACTTCCCTTGCTTTGCCTTGCATGGATTTGCCTTGCTTTGCCTGGATTTGCCTTGCCTTGCCTGGATATGCCTTTTCTTACCTGGATTTGCCTTGCCTTACTTTGCCCTGCATAGCCCTGCCAGGATTTGCCTTGCCTTGCTATCCTTGTATTTTATTTGCCTTGCCTGGATTTGCCTGGCCTTGCCTATATTTGACTTACTTTGTTGGGATTTGCTTTGCCTTGCCTGGATTTGCCTTGCCTTGCCTGGATATGCCTTGCCATGTTGGATTTGCCTTGGCTTCTTTGGATATGCCTTCCATTCCTTGGATTTGCCTTGCTTTGCCTGCATTTTCCTTGCCTTGCCTGTATTTGCCTTCCCTTGATATGATTTCACTTCCCTTACCTTGCCTGGATTTGCCTTGCCTTGCGTTGCCAGTATTTGCCTTAACTTAACTTGCCTTGCCTGGATTTGCCTTCCTTGCCTTGCCTGGATCTGCCTTGCCTTGCCTTGCCTGGATTTCCCTTGCCCTGCCTTGCCTTGCCTGGATTTGCCTTGCCTTGCCTTGCCTGGATTTGCCTTGCCTTGTCATCTCTAGATTTGACTTGTCTTTTGGTGGCTTTCCCTGCTTTGCCCTGCCTGGATTTGCCTTGGCTTGCCTTGCCTGTATTTTCCTTGCCTTGCCTAAATTTGCCTTGCCTTGCCGTGATTTGCCTTACCGTGTTTTCATTTGCCTTGCCTTGCCTTGCCTTGCTTTGCCAGGATTTGCTTGCATTGCCTTGCCTGGATTCACCTTGCCTTGCCTGGGTTTCCCTTGCCTTGGCTGGATTTGCTGAGACTCTCCTGGATTTGACTTTCCTTGCTTTGCCTTGCCTGCATTTGCCTTGCCTTGCCTGGATTTGCCTTGCCTTGCCTGTATTTGCCTTGCCTTGCCCTGCCTGTATTTGCCTTTCTTTGCCTGGATTTGCCTTGCTTGCCTGAATTTGCTTTGCCTTGCCTTGCCTGGACTTGCCTTAGCTAGCCTCTATTAGCCTTTCCTTGCCTTGCCTGAATTTGCCTTCACTTGTTTGGACTTGCATTGCGTTGCCTGGATTTGCCTTGCCTTGCCTTGCCTTGCCTTGCCCAGATATGCCTTGCCTTGCCTGGATTTTCCTTGGGTTGCCTTGCCTTACCCTGTCTTTCACTGCCTGGATTTGCCTTGCCTTGCCATGTCTGTATTTTTCTTGCGTTGTGTGGATATGCATTCCCTTGCCTTGCCTTCTTTGGATTTGTTTCGCCTTGCCGGGAATTGCCATTCCATTCCTTGCCTGCATTTGCATTGCCTTGCCTTGCTTGGATTTGCCTTGCCTTGCCTTGCCTGGATTTGCCTTGCCTTGCCTTGCCTTGCCTTGCCTTGCCTTGCCTGGGTTTGCCTTGCCTTGCCTGGATATTTCTTTCCTTGATGGACTTCCTTTGCCTTGCCTGAATTTGCCTTGCCTTACCTGGATTTGCCTTCCCTTGCCTGGATTTGTCTTGCCATGCCTTGCCTGGATTTGCCTTACTTGCCTTGCCATGATTTGCCATGCCTTGCTTTGCCTGGATTTTCCTTGCCTTGCCTGGATTTGCCTTGCCTTACCTAGATTTCTCTTGCCTAGCCTGGATTTGCCTTGCCTTGCCTGGATATGCCTTCCCTTGCTGGATTTCTCTGGCATTGCCTGATTTTTTTCTTAACTTGCCTAGCCATTGCCTTGCCTGGATTTGCCTTGCCTCCCCTGGATATGCCTTGGCTTGCTGGATTTGCCTTGCCTTGCATGAATTTGTCTTACCTTGCCTGGATTTGCCTTCCCTTACCTGGATTTGATGTCCCTTGCCTTGACTGTATTTGACTTGCCTTGCATGTCCTGAATTTGCCTTGTCCTGCCTTGCCTTGCCTGGATATGCCTTCTTTGCCTTGCCACGATGTGCCATGCTTTGCCTTACCTGGATTTTCCCTGTCTTGACTTGCTGTACTTGGATTTGCCTTGCCTTGCTCTGACTGGACTTGCCTTTCCTTGCCTTGCCTAAATTTGCTTTGCCTTGCCTTGCCTTGCCTTGCCTTGCCTGGATTTGCATGCGTAGCCTGGTTGTGCCTTGCCTTGCTCTGCTTGGGTTTGCCTTGCCTTGCCTGAATTTGCCTTGCTTTGATTGGATTTGCCTTGTCTTGCCTGAATTTGCTTTATTCTGCCTGGATTTCCCTTGCCTTACCTTGCCTTGCCTGGATTTGCCTTGCCTTTACTTGCTGTACCTGGATATGACTTGCCATGCATTGCATGGATTTTCCTTCCCTTACTTTGCCTGGATTAGGCTTGTCTTGCCTGTATTTGCCTTGCCTTTACTTGCCGTGCCTGTATTTGACTTGCCATTCATTGCGTGGATTTGCCTTCCTTTGCATGGAATGGATTCGCCTTGCCTTGCCTGGATTTGACTTGACTAGCCTGATTTTGCCTTTCCTTGCCTATCCCGGATTTTCCTTTCTTACCTTGCCTGGATTTTCCTTGCCTTCCCTTGCCTGAATTTGCCTTCCTTGCCTTGCCTGGATTTGCCTTGCCTTGCCTTGCCTTGCCTGGATTTGCCTTCCTTGCGTTGCCTGGATTTGCCTTGCCTTGACTTACCTGGAATTGCTTGGACTTGCGTTGCTGAATTTACCTTGTTTTGACTTGCATGGATTTACTTTCCTTGCCTTTTCTCTTTTTGCCTTGTTTTACCTGGATTTGCCTTGCCTGGATTTGCCTTGCCTTGTCTGAATTTGCCTTGACTCTCCTGGATTTGACTTCCCTTCCTTTGCCTTGCATGGATTTGCCTTGCTCTGCCTGGATTTGCCTTCCCTTGCCCTGCCTGAATTTGCCTTGATTTACCTTGCCTGTATTTTTCTTGCCTTTTCTGGCCTGGATTTGCCTTGCCTTGCCTGGATATGCCTAGCTTTGCTGGATTTTCCTTGCCTTGCCTGAATTTGTTTTGCCTTGCCTGATTTACCTGGTCTTGCCTGGATTTTCCTTGCCTTCCCTGGATATTCCTAGCCATGCTGGATTAGGCTTGCCTTGATTAAATTTGCCTTGCATTGCCTGGATTTGCCTTGTCTTGCCTTGCCTTGACTGGATGTTCCTTGCCTTGCCTGGATTTGCCATGCCTTGTCTTTCCTGGATATGCCTTGCCTTGCCTTGCCTGGATTTGCCTTGCCTTGCCTTGCGTGGCATTTCGCTGCCCTGCCCTGCCTGCCCTGAACTATCCTGCCCTACCCTGCCCTGCCCTGCCCTGCCCCTGCATTGCGCTATCTGGTTTGTCTTGCCTGTATTTTCCTTGCCTTACCTGGATTTGCATTGCCTTGCCTATATTTTTCTTGCCTTGCCTAAATTTATCTTGCCTTGCCTGGACTTGCCTTGCCTTTCCCTGCCTGAATTTGTTTTGCCTTGCCTGAATTTGCCTTGCCTTGCCTGTATTTGTCTTATTTTGCCTGGATTATCCTTGCATTAACTTGCCTTGCCTTGATTTGCCTTGCTTTGCCAGGATATGACTTAACTCTCCTGGATTAGATTTCACTTGCTTTACCTTGCATGGATTTGCCTTGCCTTATCCTGCATGGATTTGCCTTGCCTCGCCTTGCCAGTATTTTTCTTGACTTGCCCGGATTTGCCATGCCTTGCCTGGATTTGCCATGCCTTGCCTGGATTTGCCTTGACTTGCTTAGATTATCCTTGTCCTGCCTGGATATGCCTTGCCTTGCCTATATTTGCCTTGACTCTGCTGGATTAGACTTCACTTATTTTTCCTTACATGGATTTCCCTTGCTCTGCCTGGATTTGCCTTGACTTGCCTGGGTTTGCCTTGTCTTTCCGGTATTTGCCTTGCCTTGCTTGGATTTGCCTTGACTCTCCTGGATTTGACTTCCCTTGCTTTTTCTTTCATGGATTTGCCTTCCCTTGCCCTGCGTGGATTTGCCTTGCAGTTCCTTGCCTGTACTTTTCTTGCCTTGCCTGGATTTGCCTTCCCTTCTCTAGATTTGCCTTTTCTTGTCTTCCCTTGCCTGCATTTGCCTTCCTTGCTTTGCCTTGCATTGCCTTTATTTGCCTTAATTTCCATTGCCTGGATTTGCCTTGCCTTGCCTTGCCTTGCCTGGATTTGCCTTGCCTTGCCTGGATATTTCTTGCCTTGCCTTGCCTTGCCTGGATTTGCCATGCCTTGTCTTTCCTGCATTTGCCTTGTTTTGCCTTGCCTTGCCTTGTTTTGCCATGCCTTGCCTTGCCTTGCCTTGCTTTGTGCTGCCTGGTATTACCTTGCCTGTATTTTTCTTGCCTTGCCTGTATTTGCCTTACCTTGCCTGGATTTGCATCGCCTTGCCTGGATTTGCCCTGTCTTACCTAGATTTGCCTTATTTTGCCTGGATATGCCTTGCCATGCTGGATTTCCCTTGTCTTGTCTGAATTTGCCTTGCCTTGCCTGAATTTGCCTTGCCTTGTCTGGAATTGCCTTGCCTTGCCTGAATTTGCCTTGCTTTGCCTGGATTTACCTTCCCTAGCATAGATTTGCCTTGTTTTGCCTTGTCTTGCCTGGATTTGCCTTCCTTGCTTTGCCTTGCATTGCCTGTATTTGCCTTACCTTCCATTGCCTGTATTTGCCTTGCCTTTCCTGGATTTGCTTTGCCTTACCTAGATATGCCTTTTCTTGCCTGGACTTGCCTTGCCTTGCCTGGATTTGCCTTACCTTGCCTTACCTGGATTTGCCATGCCTTGTCTTTCCTGTATTTGCCTTCCATTGCCTTGCCTTGCCTTGCCTTGTCTTGTTTTGCCTTGCCTTGCCTTGCCTAGCTCTGCCTGGTATTGCCTTGCCTGTATTTTCCTTGCCTTGCCTAACTTTGCATTGCCTTGCCTGGATTTGCCTAGCCTTTCCCTACCTGAATTTGTTTTGCATTGCCTGAATTTGCCTTGCCTGGCCTGGATTTGCCTTGCCTTGCCTTGCCTTGCCTTGCCTTGCCTGGATTTGCCTTATTTTGCCTTGCCTTGCCGTGCATTTTCCTGCCTGGATTTGCCTTGCCTTGCCTGGGTATGCCTTGACTCTCCTGGATTAGATTTACTTACTTTGACTTACCTGGATTTGCCATGCCTTACCCTGCATGGATTTGCCTTCCTTCGCCTTGCCTGTATTTCTCTTGCCATGCCTAGATTTGCATTGCCTTTCCTGGATTTGCCTTGTCTTACCTGGATATTCCTTGTCTTGCCTGGATTTGCCTTGCCTTGCCTGGATTTGCCTTGCCTTTTGCCTGGATTTGTTATGCCTTGTCTTTCCTGGATTTGCCTTGCATTGCCTTTCCTTGGCTTGCCTAACCTTATTTTGCCTTGCCGTGCCTTGCCTTGCCTTGCCTTGCCCTGCATTGAACTGCCTGGTTTTGCCTTGCCTGTATTTTCCTTGCCTTGCCTAAATTTGCCTTGCATTGCCTGGATTTGCCTTGCATTGCCCTGTCTGAATTTGTTTTGCCTTGCCTGAATTTGTCTTGCCTTGCCTGGATTTTCCTTATTTTGCCTGGAGTTTTTTGCGTTAACTTGCCTTGCCTGGATTTGCCTTGCATTGCCTTTTCTGGCCTGCATTGCCCTGTCTGGATTTGCCTGGCCTTGCCTGGATTTGCCTTGCCATGTTTAAATTTGCCTTTTCTTGCCTGGATTTGCCTCACCTTACCTGGATTTGCCCTGTCTTGCCTAGATTTGCCTCGTCTTGCCTGGATATGCCTTGCCTTGCTGGATGTGCCTTGCCTTGCCTAAATTTGCCTTGCCTTGCCTGGATTTGCCTTGCCTTGCGCTGCATTAATTTGTTTTGCCTTGTCTGAATTTGCCTTGCCTGGCCTGGTTTTGCCTTGCTTTGCCTGGATTTGCCTTATTTTGC
Organism: Leontopithecus rosalia; assembly: GCA_028533165.1. Classification (NCBI taxonomy): domain Eukaryota; kingdom Metazoa; phylum Chordata; class Mammalia; order Primates; family Cebidae; genus Leontopithecus; species Leontopithecus rosalia. Next base: position 6,388 of record JAPYYA010002279.1, read on the forward strand.
CTGGATTTTCCATGCATTAACTTCACTTGTCTGGATATGCCTTGTGTTGCCTTGCGTTGCCCTGAAATGTCCTGTCTGGATTTGCCTTGCCTTGCCTGGATATGCCTTGACTCTCCTGGATTAGTCTTCACTTGCTTTGCCTTACCTGGATTTGCCTTGCTCTGCTTGGATTTCCCTTGTCTTGCCTGGATTTTCCTTGCTTTGCCTGGAATTTCCTTGACTCTCCTTGATTTGACTTTTCTTGCTTTGCGTTGCATGGATTTACCTTGCGCTGCTTTGATTTGCCTTCAACTGGTCCTGCCTGGATTTACCTTGCCCTACCTTGCCTGTATTTTTCTTGCCTTGCCTGAATTTGCATTCCCTTCCCTATATTTGCGTTGTCTTGCCTTCCCTTGCCTGGATTTGCCTTCCTTGCTTTGCCTTGCATTGCCTTTATTTGCCTTACTTTCCATTGTCTGGATTTGCCTTGGCTTGCCAGGATTTGCCTTGACTCTTATCGATTTGACTTCCCTTTCTTTGCCTTGCATGGATTTGCCTTGCTCTACTTGGATTTGCCTTCCCTTGCCATGCCTGGGTTTGCCTTGCCGTGCCTTGCCTGTTTTTTTTTGCCTTGCCTGAATTTGCCTTCCCTTCCCTATATTTGCCTTGCCTTGCCTTCCCTTCCCTGGATTTGCCTTCCTTGCCTTGTCTGTATTTGCCTTGCCTTGACTTCCCTGGAATTGCTTGGCCTTGCGTTGCTGGATTTACCTTGTTTTGACTTGCATGGATTTGCTTTCCTTGCCTTTTCTTGTTTCGCCTTGTCTTTCCTGGATTTTCCTTGCCTTACCTGGATTTTTCTTGCCTTTCCTGGATTTGACTTGCCTTGCCTGGATTTGACTTGCCTTGCCTGAATTTGCCTTGACTCTCCTGGATTTGACTTTCCTTGCTTTGCCTTGCATGGATTTGCCTTGCTCTGCCTGGATTTGTCTTCTCTTGCCCTGCCTGAATTTGCCTTGCTTTACCTTGCCTGTATTTTTCTTGCCTTGCCTGGATTTGCCTTGCCTTGCCTGGATATGCCTAGCCTTGCTGGATTTTCCTTGCCTTACCTGAATTTGTCTTGCCATACCTGGATTTGCCTGGTTTTGCCTGGATTTTCCTTGCCTTCCCTGGATATTCCTAGACATGCTGGATTAGGCTTGCCTTGATTGAATTTGCCTTGCCTTGCCTGAATTTGCCTTATTTTGCCTGGATTATCCTTGCATTAACTTACCTTGCCTGGATTTGCCTTGCTTTGCCTGGATATAATTTAACTATCCTGGATTAGACTTCACCTGCTTTCCCTGGCATGGATTTGCTTTGCCTTATTCTGCATGGATTTGTCTTGCCTCACCTTGCCTGTATTTTTCTTGCCCTGCCTGTATTTGCCTTGCCTTGCCTGAATTTGCCATATTTTGTCTGGACTTTTCTTGCATTAACTTGACTTGCTTGGATTTGGCTTGTGTTGCCTTTCCTTGCTCTGCATTGCCCTGCCTGGATTTGCCTTGCCTTGCCTGGATATGCCTTGTATCTCCTGTATTAGATTTCACATAATTTGCCTTACCTGGATTTGCCTTGCTCTGCCTGGATTTGCCATTCCTTAACCTGCATGGATTTGCCTTGACTCCCATTGCCTGTATTTTTCTTGCCTTGCCTGGATTTGCCTTGCCTTGCCTGGATTTGCCTTGTCTTACCTGAATATGCCTTGTCTTGCCTGGATTTGCCTTGCCTTGCTTGGATTTTCCTTGCCTTGCTTGGATTTGCCTTGCCTTGCCTTGCCTTGCCTTGCCTGGATTTGTCATGTTTTGTCTTTCCTGGATTTGCCTTGCATTGCCTTAACTTGGCTTGCCTTGCCTTGTTTTGCCTTGGCTTGCCTTGCCTCGCCTTGCCTTGCCCTGCATTGCGCTGCCTGGTTTTGCCTTGGCTGTATTTTCTGTGCCTTGCCTAAATTTGCCTTGCATTGCCTGGATTTGCCTCACATTGCCTGCATATGCCTTGACTCTCCTGGATTAGACATCACTTGTTTTGCCTTACCTGGATTTGCCTTGCTCTGCCTGGAATTGCTATGCCTTACCCTGCATGGATTTGCCTTGCCTCACCTTGCCTGTACTTTTTTTCGCCTTTCCTGGATTTGCCTTGCAGTGGCTGCCATGCCTTGCCTTGCATTACCTCTCCTTACCTTGCCCTACCCTGCTTTGCCCTGCCTGCCCTGCACTGCCCTGCCCTACTCTGCCCTGCATTGAGCTGCCTGCTTTTGCCTTGCCTGTATTTTCCTTGCCTTGCCTAATTTTGCCTTGCCTTGCCTGGATTTGCCTTGCCTTGCCCTGCCTGAATTTGTTTTGCCTTGCCTGAATTTGCCTTGCATTGCCTGTATTTTCCTTGCCTTGCCTAAATTTGCCTTGCCTTGCCTGGATTTACCTTGCCTTGCCTGGATTTGCCTTATTTTGCCTGGATTTTTCTTGCATTAACTTGACTTGCCTGGATTTGCCTTGCTTTGCCTGGATATGCCTTAACTCTCCTCCATTAGACTTCACTTGCTTTGCCTTGAATGGATTTGCCTTGCCTTACCCTGCATTGATTTGCCTTGCCTTGCCAGTATTTTTCTTACCTTGCCTGGATTTGCATTGACTTGCCTGGATTTGCCTTGACTTGCCTGGATTTTTCTTGCCCTACCTGGATATGCCTTGCCTTGCGGGATTTGCCTTGACTCTGCTGGATTAGACTTCACTTGCTTTGCCTTGGATGGATTTGCCTTACTCTGTCTGGATTTGCCTTGCCTTGCCTTGCCTGGATTTACCTTAACTCTCCTGGTTTTGACTTCCCTTGCTTTGTCTTGCATGGATTTGCCTTGATCTGGTTTAATTTGCCTTCCCTTGCCCTGCCTGGATTTCCCTTGCCATCCCTTGCCTGTATTTTCCTTGCCTTGCCTGGATTTGGCTTCCCTTCTCTATATATTTGCCTTGGCTTGCCTTCCCTTGCCAGAATTGGCCGTCCTTGCTTTGCCTTACATTGCCTTTACTTGCCTTACCTTCCATTGCCTGGATTTTTCTTGCCTTGCCTTGCCTGGATTTGCCTTGCCTTGCCTGGATTTGCCATGCCGTGTCTTTCCTGGATTTGCTTTGCATTGCCTTGCATTGACTTGCCTTGCCTCTACTTGTTTCGCCTTGCCTTGCCTTACCTTGCCTTGCCTGAATTTGTTTTGCATTGCCTGAATTTGCCTTGCCTGGCCTGGATTTGCATTGCCTTTCCTGGATTTCCCTAATTTTGCCTGGATTTTCCTTGCATTAACTTGACTTGCCAGGATTTGCCTTGTGTTGCCTTGCCTTGCCCTGCATTTCTCTGCCTGGATTTGCCTTGCCTTGCCTGGATATGCCTTGACTCTCCTGGATTAGACTTCACTTGCTTTCCCTTACCTGGATTTGCCTCGCTCTGCCTGGAATTTCCATGCCATACCCTGCATTAATTTGCCTTACCTCACCTTGCCTGTATTTTACTTGCCTTGCCTGGATTTGCCTTTCCTTATCTGGATATGCCTTTTATTGCCTCGATTTGTCTTGCCTTGCCTGGTTTTGCCTTGCCTTGCCTTGCCTTGCCTGGATTTGCCATGCCTTGTCTTTCCTGGATTTGCCTTGCATTGCCTTGCCTTGCATTGCCTTGCCTTACTGTGCCTTGTTTTGCCTTGCCTTGCCTCTCCTTGCCTTGCCTTGCCTCTCCTTGCCTTGCCTTCCCTTGCCTTTCTTTGCCTAGTGCTGCCTGGTATTGCCTTGCCTGTATTTTCCTTTTCTTGCAAAAATTTGCCTTTCCTTGCCTAAATTTGCCTTGCCTTGCCTGGATTTGCCTTGCCTTGTCCTGCCTGAATTTGTTTTGCCTTGCCTGTATTTGTCTTGCCTGGACTGAATTTGCCTTTTCTTTCCTGGATTTGCCTTATTTTGCCTGGATTTTCTTTCCATTAACTTGACTTGCCTTGGTTTGCCTTGTGTTGCCTTGCCTTGCCCTGCATTGCTCTGCTGGATTTGCACTGCCTAACCTAGGTGTGCCTTGACTCTCCTGAATTAGACTTCAGATGCTTTGCCTTGCCTGTATTTGCCTTGCTCTGCCTGTATTTGCCTTGCCTTGCCTTGGCTGCATTTTTCTTGCCGTGCCTGTATTTGCCTTACCTTGCCTGGATTTACCTTGCCTTACCTTTCCTTGCCTTTCTTTGGCTCTCCTTGCCTTGTCCTGCCCTGCCCTTCCCAGCCTTCCCTGAACTGTCCTGCATGGCCCTGCCCTGCCCTGCTCTGCCCTGCCTTGAGCTGCCTGGTTTTGCCTTGCCTGTATTTTCCTTGCCTTGCCTGGTTTTGCCTTGCCTTGCCTTTCCCTGCCAGAATTTGTTTTGCCTCGCCTGAATTTGCCTTGGCTGGCCTGGATTTGCCTTGCCCTGCCTTGACTTGCCTTATTTTGCCTGGATTTACCTTGCATTAACTTTACATGCCTGGATTTGCTTTATGTTGCCTTGCCTTGCCCTGCATTGCCCTGCCTGGATTTGCCTTGCCTTGTCTGTGTATGCCTTGACTCTCCTGGATTAGACTTCAGTTGCTTTGCCTTGCCTGTATTTGCCTTGCTCTACCTAGATTTGCCATGCCTTACCCGGCATGGATTTGCCTTGCCTTGCCTTGCCTGTATTTTTCTTGCCTTACCTGGATTTGCCTTACCTTGCCTGAATTTGCCATTCCTTGTCTTTCTTGGATATGCCTTGCCTTATTTTGCCTGGATTTGCCTTGCCTTGCCTTACCTTGACTTGCCTCTCCTTGCCTTGCCTTTCCTTGCCTAGCACTGCCTGGTATTGCCTTGCCTGCATTTTCCTTGCCTTGCCTGGTTTTTCCTTGCCTTGCCCTACCAGAATTTGTTTTGCCTTTCCTGAATTTGCCTTGCCTGACCTGGATTTGCCTTGCCCTGCCTGGATTTGTTTTATTTTGCCTGGATTTTTCTTTAATTAACTTTACTTGCCTGGATTTGCTTTATGTTGCCTTGTGTTTCCCCACATTGCCCTGCCTGGATTTGCCTTGCCTTGTCTGTGTATGCCTTGACTCTCCTGGATTAGACTTTAGTTGCTTTGCCTTGCCTGTATTTGCCTTGCTCTGCCTAGATTTGCCTTGCCTGACCCTGCATGGATTTGCCTTGCCTTGCCTTGCCTGTATTTTTCTTGCCTTACCTGGATTTGCCTTACCTTGCCTGGATTTGCCATGCCTTGTTTTTCTTGGATATGCCTTGCCTTGCCTGGATTTGCCCTGCCTTGCCTTGCCAGAATTTGCCTTGCATTGCCTGTATTTTCCTTGCCTTGCCTAAATTTGCCTTGTCTTTCCTGGGTTGGCCTTGCATTGCCTTGCCATGACGTGCATTGCCTTGCCGTGCCTTGTTTTGCGTTGCCTTGCCTTGCCTTGCCTTGTCTTGCCTTGCCATGCCTTTACTTGCCTAGCGCTGCTTGATATTGCCTTGCCTGTATTTTCTTTGCCTTGCCTTCCCTAAATTTGCCTTGCCTTGCCTGGATTTGCCTTGCCTTAGCCTGCCTAAATTTGTTTTGCCTTGCCTGAATTTGCCTTGCCTGGCCTGTATTTGCCTTGCCTTGCCTGGATATGCCTTGACTATTCTGAATTACATGTCAATTACTTTGCCTTACCTGGATTTGCCTTGGTCTGCCTGGATTTGCCATGCCTTACCCTGCATGGATTTGCCTTGCCTCACGTTGCCTGGTTTTTTCTTGCCTTTCCTGGATTTCCCTTGCCTTTCCTAGATTTGCCTTGCCTTACCTGGATATGCCTTGTCTTGCCTTGACTGCATTTGTCATGCCTTGTCTTTCCTGGATTTGCATTGAATTGCCTTGCCTTGGCTTGCCTTGCCTTGTTTTGCCTTGCCTTGCCTTTTCTTGCCTTGCCTTGCCCTGCCCTGCATTGTGCTGCCTGGATTTTCCTTCCCTGTATTTTCCTTGCCTTGCCTAAATTTGCCTTGAATTGCCTGGATTTGCCTTGGATTGCCCTGACTGAATTTGTTTTGCCTTGCCTGAATTTGTCTTGCCTTGCCTAGATTTGCCTTGCCTTGCCTGGATTTGCCTTATTTTGCCTGGATTTTCATTGCATTAACGTGCCTTGCCTGGATTTGCCTTGCGTTGCCTTGCCTTGCCCAGCATTGCCTTGCCTGGATTTGCCTTACCTTGCCTGGATTTGTTTTTCCTTGTTTAAATTTGCCTTTTCTTGCCTGGATTTGCCTCGCCTTACCTGGATTTGCCCTGTCTAGCCTAGATTTGCCTTATCTTGCCTGGATATGCCTTATCTTGCCTAAATTTGCCTTGCCTTGCCTGGATTTGTCTTGCCTTGCCCTGCTTGAATTTGTTTTGCCTTGCCTGAATTTGTCTTGCCTGGCCTGTATTTACCTTGCCTTGCATGGATTTGCCTTATTTTGACTGGATTTACCTTGAATTAACTTGACTTGCCTGGATATGCCTTGTGATGCCTTGCCTTGTCTTACCCTGAATTTCCCTTCCTGTATTTGACTTGCCTTGCCTGGATATGCCTTAACCCTCCTGGATTAAACTTCACTTTCTTTGCCTTACCTGGATTTGCCTTGCTCTGCCTGGATTTGCCTTGCCTTGCCTGGATTTGCTTTGGCTCTCCTGGATTTGACTTTTCTTGCTTTGCCTTGCATGGATTTGCCTTGTTCTGCTTTCATTTGCCTTCCCTTGCCCTGCCTGGATTTGCCTTGTCGTGCCTTGCCTGTATTTTTCTTGCCTTGCCTGGAATTGCCTTACCTTCCATATATTTGCATTGTCTTGCCTTCCCTTGCCTGGATTTGCCTTCCTTGCTGGGCCTTGCATTACTTTTATTTGCCTTACTTTCCATTGCCTGGATTTTCCTTGCAGTGACTTGTCTGGATTTGCCTTGCCTTGCCTGTATATGCCTTGCCTTGCCTGGATTTGCCTTGCCTTGCCTGGATATTCCTTGCCTTGCCTTGCCTGGACTTGCCATGCATTGGATTTCCTGGATTTTCCTTGCCTTGCCTTGCCTTTTCTTGCCTTATTTTGCCTTGCCTTGCCTTGTTTTGCCCTGCCTTGCCTTCCGTTGCCTTGCCTTGCCTTGCCTAGCGCTGCCTGGTATTGCCTTGCCTGTATTTTTCTTGCCTTGCCTAAATTTGCCTTGCCTTGCCTGTATTTGCCTTGCCTTTCCCTGCCTGAATTTGTTTTGCCTCACCTGAATTTGCCTTGGCTGGCCTGGATTTGCCTTGCCCTGCCTGGATTTGACTTATTTTGCCTGGATTTTTCTTGCATTAACTTGACTTGCCTGGATTTGCCTTGTGTTGCCTTGCCTTGCCCTGCATTTCCCTGTCTAGATTTTCCTTGCCTTGTCTGTGTATGCCTTGACTCTCCTGAATTAGACTTCGGTTGCTTTGCCTTGCCTGTATGTGCCTTGCTCTGCCTAGATTTCCCGTGCCTTACCCTGCATGGATTTGCCTTGCCTTGTGTTGCCTGTATTTTTCTTGTCTTACCTGTTTTGCCTTACCTTGCCTGGATTTGCCATGCCTTGTGTTTTCTGGATATGCCTTGCATTGTCTGGATTTGCCTTTCCTTTCCTTTCCTTTCCTTTCCTTTCCTTTCCTTTCTTTTCCTTTCCTTTCCTTGCCTTGCCTCTCCTTGCATTGCCTTGCCCTTCCCTGCTCTGCCCTGCCTGCCCTGCACTGTCCTGTTTTTCCCTGCCCTGCCCTGCATTGACCTGCCTGGTTTTGCCTTGCCTGTATTTTTC
>JAPYYA010002280.1:0-14170 GCA_028533165.1 Leontopithecus rosalia
TTTTTGTGTTGTTCAATTTGGCATATCTTTTCTGAGTAGATGTCACATGATGTCTATGATTATTAAGATACTCCAGCATCAATTATGTGTTTCAGTGTTTTATGTTTTATTTCTTTGCTTGTCATTATTGCATTAAAATATATAATCATGATGTGTATAATATGAGTTTATAAATATATGTAATTTTTTATAATATGCATTCCCTAATTTTCTATTTTTAATATATATTATTGTGTATTATTTGCTTTTATACTGTTAACTATATTGCCTTGTTATTGTAGTCTGTACATTTTTAGTTTGTTTATATCTTTGTTGTTGTTGTTTGTTTGTTTTTTGAGATACAGTCTCACTTTTGTCATAGGCTGGAGTGCAGTGGTGCGATCTCAGCTCACTGCAACCTCTGCCTCCCAGGTTCAAGCAACCCTCCTGTCTCAGCCTACTGAGTAGCTGGGACTACAGGCAAGCACCACCACGCCCAGATAATTTTTTGTATTTTTAGTAGAAATGAGGTTTCACCATATTGGTCAGGATGGTCTCAATCTTTTGACCTCGTGATCCACCCACCTCCGCCTCCCAAAGTGCTGGTATTACAGGCATAAGCCACCATGCCTGGCCACTTATATCTTGAAGAGTTTAGGCTACGGGTTTTCCTCAGTGCAACAGTTTTTAAATTAATCCATTTGAGATTATGCAAATTCCTAACTACTAAATTTCTGACTCCACCACAATCATAATATCAGTATTCTCACTGAATTAGATTAAACATTCAGAGTCCCAGGATAATAAGAGTAGATTAAACGCATATAATTTTGAATCTAATTAATACAACTGATACTCCTTATTGGAATATTCATTTTTAATTAAATTAAAAACTGCTTACTTCAGTATGGTTGAAAATGCCCAATACCCAGTAAAGTGTATTCATCTTGTGAACTTTTTATAAAGATTTTCTAGAAAATATCATTTTTAAAGGAACTGCATAATTGTTTTTAGTCATTACATTAGAGAATACCAATATATTTTATGCCTCTTATTGAAATTGCGAATCCTTAACAAATAAAACTGTTCATACAACTTAACAGGCAGCATTTTCCACCTATACCTCTACTGCCCACAGATGGAAGAACACTCTCCTATTTTTAAATATGAAAAGCTCATTCAAGATAACCTAATGAAGTTTCATGTTTTGATCCTTCAAGGAATATTTGAATCTCCTGTCATCACTGCTCTAATTTATAAACTCTCTAATTCACAACTCCATCTTGTTCTTCTCTAATTAACAAATACATCTAGTTTCTTTCATTTTACTCATCATATTGCACAGCATGTATTTTTGTCTTTCTTGTTTACTATATTAGAATTCCTTTGTGAGCAGAAACATTATTTAATTATATATTAGTGAATCTTATCTTTCAAATATGTAACAGGACTTCTGATACAGCTGATGGTTAAATATTTGTTTAATAGGGCATAAAAGACATTTTGCAATCCTCAATCTCCAACAGATTGTGCTTCATTATTCTTCCAACATTTGAGTCTGTTTCCTAGGGCCGCCATATTAAGGTACGTGAGATAGATGCCTTAAAACAACAGAAATTAGTTCTCCCACAGTTCTGGGGATCAGAAGTCTGAAACAAAGGTGTTAGTAGGGCTATACTACCTTCTAAGGCTCTAAGGGAGAATCCCGTTTCTCTATCTAGTTTCTGGTGGTCCCTTGTGTTCTGTGGTTTGCAGCAGTACAACTCCAATCTCTGCCTCCATCTTCACTTGGTCTTGCTTTCTCTTTAAGTCTCACTATATACTTATCTATTCTTATAAGGTTACAGTCATTAGACTTAGGATCAAACGCAAATCCAGGATGATTTCATCATTAGACCTTTAACCAACTACATCTGCAAAGACCCCATGTTCCAATAAGGTCACATTCTGAGGTTTCAGGAGAATACGAATTTTGAAGAGACACTATTCAACCTACTACAGTGTTTTGTATTGATATGAATTTAATTGATACTTAAAAATACTCCCTACTTGGTAAGAAGAAAGAATTTTATTTGGTTTAATACTTTCTTTACATCATAATAAAACTAAAAATCTCAAAGGATGAAATACAAATGATGACAGTTAAATGAATCATCTATTTTCTCTCATGTTTAAGAAGTCAAAAATTCTGAATCATTAAAATTATAGAGGCTGGGTGCTGTGGCTCATGCCTGTAATTCCAGCACATTGGGAGGCCAAGGTGGCTGGATCTCTTGAGGTCAGGGGTTCAAGACCAGCCTGGCCAACATGGTGAAACCCCATCTTCACTAAAAATACAAAATATCTGGGAGTGGTCATGTGCATCTGTAATCCCAGCTACTTAGGAGGCTGAGGCAGGAGAATTGCTTGAACCCAGAGGCAGAGGTTGCAGTGAGCTGAGATTGCACTACTGCACTCCAGCCTGGGCAATAAAGCGAGACTCTGACTCAAAAATATATATAAATATAAAGATGTAAAGATTTTGCAAAACTTTTCTTTCAGATCTTATAAGTAGACAGAAAAGGAGGTGTGTACCGGACATTGGATATATCTTAGAGATATTTTGAGTTTGTCTCCAGACCACCTCAATAAAGCAATTATTGTAATAAAGCAAATCACATAAAATATTTGGTTTCCTGCTGCATATAAAAGGGATGTTCACACTTAGTAATTTATTAACTGCACAATAGCATTATATTATGTCTAAATGAAACAATGTATATATCTTGGTAAAAAAATACTTTATTGCTAAAAAATGCTAAAATCATCTGAGCCTTTAGTAAGTAATAATCTTTGTGTTGATGTTGATGGCTGCTGACTGATCAGGATGGTGGTAGCTGAAAGTTGTGGTGGCCATGACAATTTCTTAAAATAAGATGACAATGAAGTTTGCCTCCTTAATTGGCTCTTTCTTTCACTAAAGAATTATCTGTAGCATGTGTGCTTTTATCACAGCATTTTAGTTGCAGTAGAACTTTCAAAATTAGAGTCAATCTTCCCAGACTCCGCTGCTGATTTATCAAGTTTGTGTAATTTTTAAGTTCTTTGTTGTCATTTCAACAACGTTCACAGCATTTTAACTGGAAGACTTTATCACTCATTCCACCAGTCTATCAATCCAGCCACTTCAGGATGATAGGGAACACGGTAAGACCAGTGAATTCCATGAGCTCATGTTCACCACCACATTTCTTTAGCTCCAACGTGGATGCCTTGGGGAGAGGAAATGCTGAATGGAATTTCATGATGGTGGATTAGGCATTCTGTGAGTCCACATATGGCAGTCTTGGCAGAAACAATGTGTGCAGGATAGGCAAACCCATATCCAGAGTAAGTGCTTATTCCAGTGAGAATAAACCGCTGCCCTTTCCATGATAGAAGAGGTTCAATATAATCAACCAACCACCGGGTAGCTGGCTGATCACTTCAAGGAATTGTGCCAGATTGAGAGCTCAGTGTTGGTCTCTGCTTCTGGCAAATTAGGCACTCAGCAGTGGCCATAGCTAGGTCAGCATTGGTAGTGGAAGTCCACGTTGCTAAGCCCATGCATAACCTCCATCACTGCTACCATGTCACTTTGTTTATGGGCCCACTGGATGATGAGAGGGGTAGCTGAGTGGTGTCCACAGAATAGTCATCCTATCCACTTGATAATTAAAACCCTCCTCTGGTGAGATCACTCATTGGTGAGCACTCATATGGGATACAAATACCTTCACACTTTTTGACCAGTTAGAGAGGTCCAGCATATATCTCTTCTCCAAATTTTTTGTCACCAGTTTTCTAATCATGCTTCTTCCAAGTCCTTGACCATCCCACCAAACCATTGGCCACAGCCGATGAATCAGTATATAATCACTTCCATGCAAAGTGCACAACTAGGTGCACTGCTCAAAATTCTGCCTACTAGGAAGATTTCCCATCACCACTGTCCTTCAGGGATGTCCTATAAAGTTGATGTAGAGGTATAGCTCTCCACTTTCAGGTGGTGCCTATATATCATGCAGAACCATTTGTTAACCAGGCACTAATTTTCTCTTCCTCTGTCAACAGATTATAGAGAACTCCCCATGAGGCCACTGGTGCAAGCTGGAAGAGAGAAGGCAGGGTGGCAAAAGTGGAGACTATGGGCATTTGAGCCACTTCCTCATGTAACCTGTGTCTTCAGGTTGACCTGCTCAAACCTGGTCAAGTATATACCACTTCCATTTGATGATGGAATGAAGCTGTGCACTACCCACTTTATGGCTAGATGGATCATAAAGGACCCAATTCATGAGAGGCAGTTCAGGTCACATGGTGACTTGATGACCCACAGTCAAACCTTCAGTTTCCACCAAAGCCCACTAATGGGCCAAGAGCTGTCTCACAAAAGGAGGGTAGTTATCTGCAGAAGATGGCAGGGGCTTTCTGCTAAATCTCAAAGACCTCCACTGTGGTTCACCCATGGAAGCCTGTCAAAGGCTCCAAACAGCATCCTTATCTGCCACTGACACCTCAAGCACCATTGGATCTGCTGGGTCATATAGCCAAGTGGCAGAGCAGCTTGGACAGCAGCCTAGACTTGTGGTGGAGCCTTCTCCTGTTCTAGACATCATTCAAAACTGGCAGCCTTTCAGATCACTCAATAAGTGGGCCAGAGTAACACACCCAAATAAGGAATGTGTTGCCTTTAAAATACAAATAGGCCCACTAAGCATTGTGTTTCTTTCTTGGTTGTGGGAGGGGCCAAATGCAGAAATGTATTTTTCACCTTAGAAGGAATGTGTTGACAGGCCCCACACCACCGGAGCCCTAGGCATTTTGCTGTACAGTTTAGAAGGTCCCTGAATTTTAGTCTGATTTATTTTAGCACATAAATATATCACCAATAAGTCCACAGTGTTCGCTATCTCCTGCTCACTGGATTCAATCAGCATAATGTCATCAATGTAATGGACCAATGTGATATCTTGTGGAAGTGAAAAGTGATCAAGGTCTCTCCTTATAAAATTGTGACACAAGGATAGAGATTTTATATACCCCTGAGGAAGAACAGTAAAGGTATATTGCTGCCCTTGCTAGCTGAAGGTAAATTGCTTCTGTGGGCCTTATGGATAGACATGGATAAAAAGGCATTTGCCAAGTCAATGGCTGCATACCCGGTACCAGAAGATGAGTTAATTTGTTCAAGCAATGAAACTACATCTTGTACAGCAGCTGCAATTGGAGTCATCACTTGGTTAAGCTTACAGTAATTCACTATCATCCTCCAAGATCCATCTATCTTCTACACAGTCCAAATAGGAGCACTGAACTTGGTTGTGGTGGAAATCATCACCCCTGTGTCTTTCAAGTTCCTGATGGTGGCACTAATGTCTGCAATCCCTGTAGGGATGCAGCACTGCTTTTGATTTACAATTCTTCTAAGTAGAAGCATCTCTAATGGCTTCCACTTGGCCTGTCTCACCATAATAATCTTCACCCAACCAGACAGGAAGCCAATCTGGGGGTTCTGCCAGCTTCTAAGCTTGTCTATGCCAATTATGCATTCTGCCATTGGGGAAATGACCAAAGGATAAATGTGGGGACCCACTGGACCCACTGAAAGTCAGACATTAGCTAAAACTTCATTAATTACATGATGTTCATAAGCCCCTGCTTTAACTGGAGGACCACAGTGACATTTTGGGTCCTCCAGAATCAATGTCAGCTCATAGCCAATGTCCAGTAGTCCCAAAAATGTCTGACTATTGCCCTTTCTACAATGCACAATTACCCTGGTAAGAGGCCAAAAGTCTTCTTGGGGAAGGATGGGAGAAAGATTAACAGCATAAATTGTCAGTAGTGTGGCAGGGTCCTTCCTCAAGAGGACCTGGCCTTCCCTTCATTCAGAGGGTTTTGTGTGTATAAACTGAATAAAGTCTGGAAATTGAGGGGGCTTGATACTGTTTTTATAATTCAAATTAGTAATGTTTCCATTTGACATGGAAGTTTTCTGCTTATATAAATTAAGTAGGAATGCAGTAGGCTTCCTATCAATTTTATTTCTAGGAACACTGTGATTAATTAGCCAATGCCAGAGTTTGGCATGACACAGATTACTCTCATTGTTGCTTTGCCTCTGCTGCCCATTACAGTAGCTATGTCCACATTGCCTTTGATGGTTGAGTGCCAGCACTCTGCCCCTGCCACCTCGGGATCCAATTATTCCCATTGTATTTAAATTTTGCAGTTGAGTGACTGCAGTTCCACTGCTAGATCTGACATACAGAGAAAAGAAATGACAGGGCTCTTCAAAGTTTCAGGTACTGCCCTCACAAAACTATTTTGTGAAGCATTGGTCAAGGGTATATCTTCCTGACCTTCCCAGCTGGAATGAGTAGGTCTAAAGTGACTAATCCACTCCACCATCCCAATCTCCCTAAGCCTTTAAATCTCTTCCTCTACATTAAATCAAGGGAGATCAGGCATTTCCAGCTTGCTCACACTGGGCCATCTTTTAATCCATATTTCAGCTAACCAAGCAAATAAACTATTAGAACCTTTTTTAAGTCCCTGAGCTGCAACATTGAATGCAGAATTCCTACTCAGTGGGCCCAAATCAATAAATTCAGCCTGATCCAACTCAATATTCCTTCCACCATTATCCCACACCCTTAATATCCATTCCCAAGACTGTTGTCCAGATTTCTGTTTATATAAATTAGAAAACTTAAGCAGTTCTTTTTGAGTATAGCACACCTCGTCATGGGTCGCACTCTGAATCACACCTCTCGGGGCCAGCTGGGATTTTAGTTAAAAAGGTCTAGAAGCCAACAGGGGTGTTGGAGGTGGCTCCTGAAGGGAATCAACATTATCTTGCCTGGCAACTGTGTAAGGGAACACCATCACTTTTGCCTCAGGCAGCACAGGGTTTATCTTCTCAGGCAAACATGGAAAGTTTGACAGCAGCATGGGTTGGAGAGGGGATATTGCCACTACTGGGGATGCAGAAGCTGCTTCTTCTGAGATTGCAGGCTCAGTGTCCCCAGCTTCATCAGAGTCCTCCCACACATCCCCATTCCAAGTAGCAGGATCTCATTTTTCTCCCAATCAATGCCCTCACTTTAGTATTCGACACCTAGTGCAGCTATACATGCACCTTTTGTTACAGGTCAGCTGCTTTCATGATAAGAACTTATGTCTGATTTTCTACAATTTTAACTCTTTCTCTATGGGAGCTAAGATGCTCACTCAGGGCAATCTTAGCAGATTTGAAGCTCAGTATCTGCTTCTGAAGCTGGGAATTATAATTCCTGAGTTTATCCTTTTTCTTCATCACTTTGTCCAGTGAACTTAGGAGCAACCAACCAACTTCATTAATGTTCATTTGTTCTCCACATATAATCAAAGGTAACTAAACTCCTTGCCTCTCAAGAGTAGTGAATCGGGGGTGTCAAATGCATTTATTTTGCATAACTCTCAACAGTTCATACCAAGGACAATCAGTGTTCTCCATACCATTAGGGGTAGAGTCTTTAGCATTTTTGGGTCTAATTATACAAGGCAGATACCTCCAAAAACCCCAAAACCAACAAAAGAACTTCATCCTTAATATTCTGTTCCTCTAGAACCACCCCTGAGACTGTATTTGTTAGGGTTCTCTAGAGGGTCATAACCAATAGGAGATACACACACACACACACACACACACACACACGCACACAGAAGAGAGGATTTACTTTGTGGACACTGAATGTACAGATAAGAACTAGCAGCAGCCTAAATAAATGATGGTGCCTAAATAGAGAATAAGCAAAACAAAATCAAACAAAGCAAAACAAAAAAACAAATGTGCAACAATAACAGAAACAAAACTTGTTTTGCTGACCATCATTAGACTCTAAGAATAATAATGCTAATAGAATGTGAGTATGCAATTTTTATATTTTTAGGACATTACAAATGCATGATTGACCAACTCTAAATAAAAAAGACTATAGAGAATCACTTAAACAGTAAACTGAATATACCTCTTCTCTCTTCAAAAAATTAACTAAATTTGTCAGAACAGCACAGAAATGAGACAAAACTGTGACACACTCAGAGAAAGTAAAAAGCAAATGAATAGCGTTAATCAATTTAGCACAGAAATATCAAGAAGCAAACGGATTGGCAAACACCATTATCAGAAATCGGGGTAATATCAATGAATGTAAAAGTAAAAAATCAGTGGTTTTGTTTGTTTGTTTTTCCCAGAGTTTCGTGAAATTATTAAGAAGCAGTTATTTCTCCATTTCTCATTCCCATTCCTCATAACTCAGTGACTAATTCTATCTTAACCAAGCAGATGATTAGAGGTGAATTGTTCAGAAAGAGTGAATCAGAAGGACTCTGAAAAGACAGAATCAAAGCAGAGCCCAGAAAACTTTCTGATGAGGGGAATTGAGTGAAATTCTAGAAGTGAAAGTGGAACTCTTTCAGTCCTCTTTGCTGATTCATCTGCTAGAAATCTGAACAATGTGATTATAATGTTATAACCATCAACTCATGAAGTCTAAATTCCAAATAATAGGAAACAGAAAATAAAGGTAAATTTAAATAATTTTTAAAAAATCTTACTAAAGAATGTAAATAGTAGAAAGGGCATTATTAGGAACATACACAATGATTGAAAACTGTCTTGCAACAGGATACACCATCGTGAAACTGATGATTTGGGACATTGGCAAATTTCCCAAAAGTTTGCATAGAAAGGATTTTTAAAAAACCAACTGATACATATAATACATGCAAAGCATTTAAATAGTGCTTGGAAGATGGTAAATGCTAAAAATACAAAATGTGTGTGTTTTTAAATAGAAGCAGTCATAATAGTAATAGTAGTAGTTGTAATGTAAAGTATTTACAATGAAATATTTCTAAATGTACAGCTGAGAAGCTACTTGTTTAGAATATCTGATATTATTTGGAATTGCTTAATACATACAAGATTACTGTGCTAAAATATATTTGCAATAATGTTTACTTTATCCATTAAGATTTTGAAATTAAAATGCACAAAGGGCCATGTAGAGCAATGTAAGATTATATTTGTAAATTTATTTTTCAATTGCAGATATGACTTTGCTAGCTCTTTTTAAAGATGAAATTGTTTCCTGCTAAAATCACCTGAGGAAGAAATTAAACATACTTTTACTGGGCTGTACCCCTGGGAGGTCTCTGAAGAGTCTGTTTGTATAAGAAATGTATGCATTACTTTTCTTACCTCCTGAGGTGCTCCATGATAATGACCTCTATTGAAAAAATATTAAGTGCTTTATAACTTCTTAGAACAGAGAAAGTTAAGTAAAAAGTACAATGAATAAAACAAAACAAATTTAATATTCAGAAATGTTTCAAATGAAAAGTTTTTGAAATATTTTTTTCCAGTTAATTAAGCCATTAACTATTCGTAAGAAAGTATGCTTTGAATAGAAGGGTTTGTCTTTGTATGCATGTCCTTATGTCAAGTAAATTGGTACAAGAAGAAAATTTCTATTTGTCTTAAAGCTGATGACATTTGACAATCTCTATTTGAACATACATAAATATTAAATTTTGCTACTTGAGTGCTACTTAAGAAAAAAAATTACTTCCATAAATGGAATAATACTGAATTTTGCAAAATCAAAAAAAACCATAATCATAAAATACAGAAAAATTTAAGGTAGACCGAATATATTCATTTTGGTTTTTAAGTTTATGGTATATTTTCGAAACCACAAATATTAGTACTTTTCTTATATAACTTGAAATCTTAATTTCTGCTAATCTATACAATGCTATAAAATATTACAATATTCTTATATTTACCAAATTACTTCATTGAGAAAAATACATTATAATAGAGTTGTGAACTTTCTGAATTTCATAAAGACATGTTTCTACTAATGTAAAGTTTAAATGATCTTATTACACAAATTTCCACTTTATAAAATGATAGCTATGATTTCTAATATATTTTAATGTGTATAACATACTGAGAAAGAATTATGGATTTCATATAAATATGTTCCTTGCTTTTTATGATTCTTATGTTTTAAATATAACTATCTTATTTATTTAAAAAGAATGCAATGAAATTAGAAAGAACTTACATTTTAAAAAGTTAATATGGTATTTGCTATGGTTTGTCTGTGTCCCCACCCAAATCTCATCTTGAATTTTAGCTTCCAAAAGTCCCCATGTTTCATGGGAGGGACTCAATGAGAAGTAATTAAATCATGGGGCAGATTTTTCTCATTCCATTTTTATGATATTGAATAAGTCTTCTGCAATCTGATAGTTTTATAAAGGCCAATTTTTTACAAATGTTATCTTGCCTGCTGCCATGTAAGGTATGCTTTTGCTCCCTCTTCACCTTTATCATGATTGTGAGGTCTCCCCAGTTATGTGGAACTGTGAGTCCATTAAAATTATTTTCCTTATGAATTGCTCTGTCTCAGATATGTCTTTATAAGCAATGTGAGAATAGACTAATACAGTACTTTTCCTTTAAAAAGATAATTTATTAAGGTGAATGTCTTAGAGATCTACTGTATAGACTAGTGCCTCTATTTAGAAATACTGTGTAGTATATTTAACATTTGAATAATAGTTCTCATATAGTGTTCTCATCACAAAACATAATAATAAAGAATAAAGAGAGATAGAAAACTTTTTGAAGTGAAGGATACGTTTACAGCATGGATTGTGATGACTTCTCAGGCATAGACTTGCCTCCAAACTCATCAAGTTATATACATTAAATATGTAGTACATCATTTTGTTTAAAAATTGCATATCAATAAAGTCATTTGTAAAAAGATATAATAATTGTAATTATTTCCATTTTTCCTCAAATTTAGAAGGCTGCTATTTTATTGTCCTCAACATGTTATCAAAAACTATTGTACCAATAACATAGCAAGTAAGTATCTATAAGTCTTACATATCAATGCTTTCCTACATATGGAATTTTAAGAAATATTGTACAAAAATGTTGTACCATAAAATTTCTGTAAATGGCACTGAACTAGAAAAAAACTATTTTAAAATTCACATGCAACCAGAAATTTTTTTAAAAGCCCAGATAGCCAAGGCAATTCCTAAGCAAAAAGAATAAAGCTAGAGGCATCATGCTACCCAACTTCAAACTATACTACAGGGCTACCAAAACAGCATGGTACTGGTACAAAGACACATAGACCAAAACAGAATAGGAAACCCAGAAATAAGACTCAACACCTACAACTATCTGATATTTGACAAACCTGACAAAAACAAGCAATGGGAAAAGTTTTCCTGTTCAGTAAATGGTTCCCTATTAAATAAATGGTGCTGGGATAAGTAGCTAGCCATAAGCAAAAAATTGAAACAGGACCCCTTCCTTACACCATCTAAAAATTAACTCAAAGTGGATTAAAAACTTAAACATAAAACCAGAAACTATAAAAACCCTGGAAGACAACCTAGGCAATACCATTCAGGACATGAGAAAATGTTTCATGATGAAAACACCAAAAGCAATTGCAACAAAAGAAACAAAAGCCAAAATTGACACATGGGATCTAACTAAACTAAAGAGCTTCTACAAAACAAAAGAAACTATCAACAGAGTAAACAGACAACCTACAGAATGGAAGAAAATTTTTACAAACTATGCATCTGATAAAGGTCCAATATCTAGCATCTATGAGGAACTTAAAGAAATATACAAGAAAAAAAATCCCGATAAAAAGTGGGCAAAGAACATAAACACTTCTCAAAAGAAGACATACATATGATCAGCAATAATATAAAAACAAGCTCAACATCTATGATCATTAGAGAAATTCAAACGAAAACCGCAATGAAATACCATCTCAAACCAGCTGGATGAATCCTATTATAAAGTCAAAAAATCTGGCTGGACACGTTGGCTCATGCCTGTAATCCCAGCATTTTGGGAGGCCGAAGCAGGCGGATCATGAGGTCAGGAGATCAAGATCATCCTGGTCAATATAGTGAAACCCCATCTTTACTAAAATATAAAAAGTTAGCCAGGTGTGGTGGCATGTACCTGTAGTCCCAGCTACTTGGGAGCCTTAGGCAGCAGAATTACTTGAACCAAGGAGGTGGAAGTTACAGTGAGCTGAGATCTCCCCACTGCACTTTAGCCTGGCAACAGTGTGAGACTCCATCTCAAAATAAAAAGAGTAAAAACCAAACCTCCTGGTTCAAATGCTGAATGGGAATGGTTATCCCTGGCCAGGGATGTCACCTCTTGCCAGCATCACTATCAGCTAATAAATAACTTATGGATCTTTCCAAACATGCCTATATGTGGAATACTGGACCTTTGTATGATATTTGATAACGGTAGTGTCCTACAAATCAGCAAGTCAACAGGAAACTTGAGGACCAATAGCCCATGGTAGGAGGGTTATCTAAGATACTGGTCAATACATATTGTGTCTCTGATCTTTCAAAACTTCATCTGTGAAAAAGATTATTTTTACCTAGCATGTAAAATTTCAAATGGTGCGGTGACTACACCGAGTATGGATATCTCTATCTTAAAAATACCCCCATTCGATGTAAGGGGAATGACCTTACAAGGCCTAGACTAAATCTAGCTGGAACCCTCACAAACCACAACTTAGAACTATTCCTTCAAGAAATGGGGCTTTACTTTCTCTGTGGCTCCTGGCTATACTTAATGCTCCCCAAGCACTGTAGGGGAACATACACCATAGTGGTGGCAGTGGTCTGTGACCTATTATTTTTAAACCCAATTGACATGGCAGTATCATCTGGTGAAATTCCAATCTGGGTATTTTTCTGGAGAGTGCATTTTCTAGTGCACACTGAACAAGGAGATCACTTATCTCTATGCTATCAAATGGAGATTTAACAGAGAGGGGGTACTAAGGAGGACATGCCCATGACAATCCTATATTAGAAAAACCATGTATGGGGAATTCTATAGGCAGAGGCCTAATCCAGTTTGCCAGTATTCCTCTTTTTGAAAGATGAGTACTTAATTCTATTATAATGCAAGAAGGGTAAGAGGCAACATTAGAAGAAATAGAGGTCCAACAACAATCCACAAATTGTCTAGCTTCTGTGGAAATGCAAAATAGGTGAACTCTCGATGTCCTTACAAAGTAGGAGGTGCCTGTGTAATGTTAAATGAGACGTGCTATTTCTGGATCAACACTGCCAGTCGAGTAGAAGAAAACTTATAGGTGCTTATGGAAATAATTAGAATTATTAACAGATTGAGAAAAAATTGGGGCTCTGGTCCCAGTTACAGTTGGCTACAATCCCTTCTTAATGGTTCTGGTCTTATATTTGGACCTGCTTAGCTCCTTTATTAAGATCTTTTTTTCCTTGTACATCTTGTGTTCATGCTCATGCCTTCTATACCAAAGCTATAACTCAAATCATTTCTTCTCACCTGGAGACTATCAAGCTCTAAATTGTAAAGCAAATGGAAACATGTATGATTGCACCTTTCTTCTGAGGATGCTTAGACTGGACCCAGGAAGAACCCCAGCTGCTATTCCCCACACAATATCCCTCTCCAGCAGGAAACAGCCAGAAGGATCATTGCCTCACCGCCTTAACAGCAGATAGGGTCTCCATTCCTGAAGAGAGAATGAGAAGGTAGGAAGAAATGGGTCAGGCAGGCAGTTATGGTGAGCCCTTGGTAAAACTCATTTAAAAAAAGAACAGCTTGACAAAAAGAACACAGCGGGAGGCATCACACTACTGGACTTCAAACTATACTACAAGGCTACAGTAATCAAAACAGCATGGTACTGGTATCAAAACAGAGATATAGACCAATGGAATAGAACAGAGGCATCGGAGGCATCACAACACACCTGCAATCATACAATCTTTGATAAACCTGACAAAAACAAGCAATGGGGAAAGGATTCTCTGTTTAATAAATGGTGTTGGGAAAACTGGCTAGCCATGTGTAGAAAGCAGAAACTGGACCCCTTCCTGACACCTTACACTAAAATTAACTCCAGATGGATTAAAGACTTAAACATAAGACCAGGCACCATAAAAACCCTAGAAGAAAATCTAGGCAAAACCATTCAGGACATAGGAGTAGGCAAGGACTTCATGACCAAAACACCAAAAGCATTGGCAACAAAAGCCAAAATAGACAAAT
>JAPYYA010002281.1:0-14167 GCA_028533165.1 Leontopithecus rosalia
TGCCTTTTACACCTGGGCTTTTTCCCCCGCTCTGTGGGCTATAAGGATCCGTCTGAAAATGCGGTGTTTGCTTACCCTCTGCGTCTTGACTGAGAGCTGCAGTGGTGAGTTGTTTCTACAGCGCCATCTTCCTCCCCCTCCTAGAAAAAGTTTTATTCCAATTCCAGCTTGGCCATATTCTAGTTGTGTGGAGTCCAGCAATTTGTTTTGTCTCTCTAAGCCTATTTTTGCTTTTACAATGGCAATAGAAATAGCTATCTAACAGGTAAAATTAACTATTAAACAATTAAAGTGCTCTTTATTGTACCTTCCTCATAAAAGATAACTTTTGGTCATTTTAATGCATTAGTACACCCAAATTACTGGCATATATTTCTGAACCCTCTGTGCTGTATATTGTGCCTTGATTTAAAAAAATATATAACCGGTAACTGTAGCACTTTGGAGGCGTAGGCAGGAGGCTGGCTTGAGCCCAGAAGTTCAAGACCAGCCTTGGCAACATGGAAAAACCAATCTCTATAAACAATACAAAAATTAGGTGGGGGTGGTGGCATGTATCTGCAGTGCTGGCTACTCGGGCAGCTGAGGTGGGAAGATCGTCTGAGCCCAGGGAGGCTGAGACTGCAGTGAGCCATGATTACACCACTGAATTGTGGCCTGGGTGACAGAGTGAAACCTTGTCTCAAAAAATAAAAATACTAGTATAAAATAATGATGCAGTCCCTGCCTTCTGATAGCTTACATTTGAGAAACTGAAAAAATTTGTGGGTATGAAAAAGGAAACAAGTTATATGAGTCACTTAGAAGCATAGATCTTATAATATGGGTAAAAATTACCTGCTGCCAGGTTTCAGGTGAATAGTTTACCATACTCTTGTATTTTCCATGGTCTAATCTGAAATTTATGCACTAAGGTCAGAGAACCAAATATTAGCTTTCATTACTCAATAGATAGATATATTAGAGAATGCCACTTGGCCCATGGGTAAAACAGAGTTTTTACAAGTCTAAACATTGGCCCCTACATGTGGGGTTAACTGGGTCTGCAAACTAGCTGCTAGCTTGCCTTGTAATGTAGTGAGAGCTCCAGGTGAAGAGCACAAGTGAGCTTCAACATTTATTCATTCTCCTCTTGCACTGGGGAAACTTGCTCCAAGGGGTTAGAGTCAGATTCTTTCCATCTAACCAGTCAGATGAATCACTCCTGCTCACATAGGGGAAGCTTGTGAGAGGTGGTGGAAGAGCAACAATTCCTACCACCAGAAATTATTTTACACCCTGATATTAGGTGTGAAAGGAGAGAAAGGGAGAGTTTCACTCTACTCATCTGAAGTAGAAATGTGATAATAATTAAATAAGAGGCCGGGCGCAGTGGCTCAAGCCTGTAATCCCAGCACTTTGGGAGGTCAAGGCTGGCAAATCACGAGCTCAGTAGATCAAGACCATCCTGGCCAACATGGGGAAGCCCCATCTCTACCAAAATATAAAAAATTAGCTGGGTGCGGTGGTGCACTCCTGTAGTCTCAGCTACTTGGAAGGCTGCGGCAGGGGAATAGCTTGAATCTGGGAGGCGGAGGTTGCAGTGAGCCGCAAATGTGCCACTGCACTCCAGCATGGTGACAGAGCAAGACTGTGCCTCAAAAAAAAAATTAAGTAAGGTTATATATAAAACACCGAGCACATTGCTGCCCATATATTACCTGCTCAGTAAAAGGTCTCATCTCTGGGGAAGAAGGGATTGCTGTGGGCTGTAGGAACAGTGAGGGCCTCGGAGAAGTCATACTGTGAACTGATGAGTCAAACATTGAGGAAAATGTCAACATAAAGAGCTCTTCCTGTATCTGTCAAGAGACTTAACCTCTCCAGTCTCAGAGCTAATTGAGGGGGCTTGAACCAGTAGCCTTGTGTCAATTTTGAGTTCTAAAATCCAGAGGTAGCATTTGTATTGGGTTACCTGACACTGATTGGACTAACTTCTCCCTCTGACACACACTAGTAGGTGGCCAGCCCTCCCTAAATAGCTTGTGATTCTTCTTCCACAGCCTGGTGTTTGAGTAGGACCTGTTTCACAACTGAACACTTGGAATTGCTTCTGATCATATGTGCTGAACAACTTAGCATTTATTCTCATTTCTTACTGTGTTCTTAAATCCCTCAACTCTTAACTAGAATAGCAGAAGTCAAGAGGGAGCAATTCTTTGATTGTCTCTACCCATTTCCAAATGTCATGAGTTAAAAAAGGGGGCTGTCTGAAACCAGAGGAGCTTCTGTGCTGTTTCTGACTGAGAAGTAGGGATCAGAGCTGAGCCTCAGGTATGAAATTGTTTTCAGTCTCTGGCTTGCTCAGCCTTCAGGTTCTGTTTACATCATTCCTTCTCAAACTATTAACAGAATGAAAAGCTGAGGTAGGTTTTCTTTTCTGTTAATATTTTATTGCATTTTAGGTTTTGGAATACATGTGAAGAACATGCAGGATTGTTGCACAGGTACATACATGGCAATGTGGTTTGCTGCCTTTCTCCCCATCACCTATGTCTGGAATTTCTCCCCAAATTATTATGTTAT
The DNA here is from genome assembly GCA_028533165.1 of Leontopithecus rosalia. Classification (NCBI taxonomy): domain Eukaryota; kingdom Metazoa; phylum Chordata; class Mammalia; order Primates; family Cebidae; genus Leontopithecus; species Leontopithecus rosalia. Next base: position 2,566 of record JAPYYA010002281.1, read on the forward strand.
CTGTTCCCAACTCCCTACCCCCACTGTCACCCCTACAGACCTCAGTGTGTAGTGCTCCCCTCCCTGAGTCCATGTGTTCTTTGTTGAACACCCGCCTATGAGTGAGAACATGTGGTGTTAATTTTCTGTTCTCGAGTCAGTTTGCTGAGAATGATGGTTTCCAGGTTCATCCATGTCCCCAAAAAGGACACAAATTCATCATTTTTTATGGCTGCATAGTATTCCATGGTGTATAGGTACCACATTTTCCCAGTCCAGTCTATCATCAATGGGCATTTGGGTTGGTTCCAGGTCTTCACTATTGTAAACAGTGCCACGATGAACATTCTTGTGCATGTGTCCTTATAATAGAATGATTTATAACCCTTTGAGTATATACCCAGTAATGGGATTGCTGGGTCAAATGGAATTTCTATTTCTAGGTACTTGAGGAATCGCCACACTGTCTTCCACAATGGATGAAGTAATTTACACTGCTATCAACAGTGTAAAAGTGTTCCTATTTCTCCACATCCTCTCCAGCATCTATTGTCTCTGGATTTTTTAATGATCGTCATTCTTACTGGCATGAGATGGTATCTCATGTAGTTTTGATTTGTGTTTCTCTAGTGACCAGTGATGATAAGCATTTTTTCATATGTTTGTTGGACTCATATATATCTTCTTTTGAAAAGTATGTGTTCATATCCTTCATCCACTTTTGAATGTACTTGTTTGTGGTTTTTTTTTGCGTATAAATCTGTTTTAGTTCTTTGTAGATTCTGGATATTAGCCTTTGTCAGATGGGTAGATTGCAAAAAATTTTTTCCCATTCTGTTGGTTGCCAGTTCTCTCTAATGATTGTTTCTTTTGCTGTGCAGAAGCTCTGGAATTTCGTTAGATCCCGTTTATCTATTTTGGCTTTTGCTGCGAATACTTTTGGTGTTTTAGTCATGAAGTCCTTGCCTACGCCTATGTCCTGAATGGTTTTGCCTAGGTTTTCTTCTAGGGTTTTTATGGTGCCAGGTCTTATGTTTAAGTCTTTAATCCACCTGGAGTTAATTTGAGTGTAAGGTGTCAGGAAGGGGTCCAGTTTCTGCTTTCTGCACATGGCTAGCCTGTTTTCCCAACACCATTTATTAACCACGTAATCCTTTCCCCACTGCTTGTGTATTTTGTTTCTATTTTGTTTTTAAATAAAGTATAAACAGAATAAGCAGAACATAAAACTGTTGCTGAATGCACAAGGAACCACCGTATCAACGTCCTAAGAGTCAGGAATGGAGTGTGATTTGTTGTTCTCCCGTGAGGAGCATTGCCGACTTGCTGTGGGTCTCAGGATTCTTCCTAGGAATGTAGACTGTGTACACGTCAGAGTGCTGGCTGCCTTAATCAGAGGCAATGTAGGCATTTCAAAGAGTTTTTAGTTTATGCGTCAGCAATTGCTGAAAATTCACCCTTTAATGTACAGATATTGCTAATGCCCCGTTTCTGCTCTTCATTGCTAATTATACGATCGGTGTAAATGCAAGATACGTGACTCCTACAGTTCTTCAAATGTCTGCAGCTACTGATACACTCAAAGCCCAACGCAGCTGTCCGAGAGGTAGTTTTATGTGATTTCCTGAAAGGACAAATTACATTTTTAATGCTGTTTGGAAGTTTCTTCCTGCATCACCCAAAAGTGATGCAGGTTGCTTTCTTCCTAACATGACTTGTCTTCCTGGATGAAGGGAGAAATTGCCATTTTGCTCTTCCTTGCTCACTTAAATGTTAGTTACACAAGGTTTTTAAAATTTCATTTCCTCTCAAGAAATGTTTTAAAATATCTAATTTATTTCTTTTGGTATTCATCCAGAAAAGTATATTTAGCTCTTTTACATGCATTGCTTATATAGAATGTGATTTTTTTTCTTGAGAGTCTCATTTCGTTGAGTACAAAGCTCCCTTTATATTTCTTGTTATTAGTTATTAGTACTTTCCCATACCCTGAGTAATCAAAATGTCAGTGTTTATCCCAATGGTTATGGGTAATCCCATACCCATTGTTATTAGTACTTTCCCATACCCTGAGTAATCAAAATGTCAGTGTTTATCAAAACTTGAGCATATGATTAATTGGCTTAAGCCCTGATGACATACTCTGTGGTAGCCTAACACACTTTTTAAGATGTTCACCAGTTCATGGAGATATTTTAGTGATCACTGCTGACACAGGAATCTTGCTTCTATGGGTTCTGACTCTGTTCCCTCAAAGTATCAATTCAGATATGTAACACAGCTTCTCTCTTGGTTTTCATGAAACACACCACAAACTCTTTGGAAATGTAGAGTTTATTTAAGGTTTGAGAATGATAGAGATTGAGAGAAAGAATTTCTCTCAAAAAGCAAAGTACCAAAAAGCTTAATTTCAGTATTAGATATCTGCATTCTAAAAATGTTCAACAGCCACCCATCTCTGGAGTATTTGCATAGACATTTTCATTCCATGCAGTTTCTAACCTCACACCATCATGCAATACTCGCTACTCACTCTTTTCTTTCTCTTCCCACTTCTCATACCCTCCATTCAGGATTGCATGGAGAAATCCAAATTGTTTGCCTCATGTTAGATGTATTTGTCTCTCTCACCCTTGATTCTCAAGCCTGCATATCCAAACCCACAGAGCTACGCAGATGTGAAGAAATGGATTTCTAAGTATAAATAGACAGGATTCATCTTTTTAGAGGGGACTTGTTGTTATAAGACTTATTTTTCCTTTGCTGTTACACCTGTGTCAACTGTTTGTTGTGAGTTATTTTATTCATTCAACAAATACAGCTGCCCTCTTATTCCCTATATCCACTGGATTCACATCTTTGGATAAAATTAACCCGAATTGAAAATATTTTAAAACTCCAACAAAATAGCAATTACAATATTAAAAAAATAAAGATTATAAATGATAGAGCATAATAACTATTTAAATAGCATTTACATTGTATCAGGTATTATAAGGAATCTAGAGATGATTAAAGTATACAGGAGAATGTGTGCAGGTTATTTGCAAATACTACAGCATTTCATATAAGGGACTTGAACATTCATAGCTTTTGGTATCCACAGAGATCCTAGAAACAATCTCCCATGGATAATGAGAGATGACTGTATTGTTAAATTATCTTTTTAAATTATTATTATACTTTAAGTTCCGAGATACATGTGCAGAATGTGCAAGTTTGTTCCATAGGTATACACGTACCATGGTGGTTTGCTGTCCCCATCAACCCATCATCTACATTAGGTATTTTTCCTAATGATATACCTCCTCTAGCCTCCTATCCCACTGACAGTCCCTGGTGTGTGGAGTTTCCCTCCCTATGTCCATGTGTTCTCATTGTTCAGCTCCTACTTATGACTGAGAATATTTGGTGTTTGGTGTTCTGTTCATCTGTTCATTTGCTGAGAATGATGGTTTCCAGCTTCATCTATGTCCCTGCAAAGGACATGAACTCATCCATTTTTATGACTACATAGTATTCCATGGTGTATATGTGCCACATTTTTTTTAATCCAGTCTATCACTGATGGGCATTTGTGTTGGTTTCAAGTCTTTGCTATTGTAAAAAGTGCCACAATAAACATGCGTGTGCATGTGTCTTTATAGTTGAATGATTTATAATCCTTTGAACATATGACCAGTAATGGGATTGCTAGGTCAAATGGTATTTCCGGTTCTAGATTCTTGAGGAATTGCCACATTGTCATCCATAATGATTCAATTAATTTACACTCCCACCACCAGTGTAAAAACATTCCTAAAGAGGAAAACGTTTTCTCCACATCTACTTTTTCCTGACTTTTTTAATGATCAGCATTCTAACAGGAGTAAGATGGTATCTCATTGTGGTTTTGATTTGCATTTCTCTAATGATGAAAAATGATCAGCTTCTTGTCATATGTTTGTTGGGTGCATAAATGTCTTGAGAACTGTCTGTTTATATCCTTTGCCCACTTTTTGATGGGGCTATTTTTTTTCTTGTGAATTTGTTTATGTTCTTTGTTGATTCTGAATATTAGCCCTGTGTCGGATAGATTGCAAAAATTTTCTTCCATTCTGTAGGTTGCCTGTTTACTCTGATGATAGTTTCTTTTGCTGTGCAGAAGCTCTATAGTTTAATTAGGTCCCATTTGTCAATTTTGGCTTTTTTGCCATTGCTTTGGTGTTTCAGTAATGAAGTTTTTCCCATACCTGTATCCTCAATAGTATTGCCCAGGTTTTCTTCTGGGGTTTTTATGGTTTTAGGCCTTGTGTTTAAGTCTTTAATCTATCTTAATTTTTGTATAATGTGTAAAGGGGTCCAGTTTCAGTTTTCTGCACATGGCTAGCCAGTTTTCCCAACACCATTTATTACATAGGGAATACTTGCCCCATTGCTTGTTTTTGTCAATGTTGTTCAAGATCAGATGGTTGTAGATGTGTGATATTATTTTTGAGGCCTCTTTCCTGTTCTGTTGGTCTATATATCTGTTTTGTTACCAGTACCATGCTGTTTTGATTACTGTATCTTTGTAGTATAATTTGAAGTCAGGTAGCATGATGCCTCCAGCTTTGTTCTTTTTACTTAGGATTGTCTTGCCTATATGAGCTGTTTTTCAGTTCTATATGAAATTTAAAATATATATATTTTTAATTCTGTAAAGAAAGTCAATGGTAGCTTGATGGGGATAACATTGAATCTATAAATTAGTTTGAGCAGTATAGCCATTTTCATGATACTGATTCTTCCTATTCATGAGCATGGAAGGGTTTTCCATTTGCTTGTGTCCTCTCTTATTTTCTTGAGAAGTGGTTTGTAGTTATCCTTGAAGAGGTACTTCTCCTCCCTTGTAAGTTGTATTCCTAGGCACTTTATTACCTTTGTAGCAATTACGATGGTAGTTCACTCATGATTTCGCTTTCTGTTTGTCTATTACTGGTGTATAGGAATGCCTGTGATTTTTGCACACTGATTATCCTGAGACTTTGCTGAAGTTGCTTATCAGCTTAAGGAATTTTGGGGCTAAGATGATGGGGTTTTCTAAATATACAATTATGTCACCTGCAAACAGAGACAATTTAGCTTCCTCTCTTCCTATTTGAATACTGTTTATTTCTTTCTCTTGTCTGATTGCCCTGGCCAAATCTTTCAATACTATGTTGAATAGGAGTGGTGAGAGAGGGCATCCTTGTCTTGTGCTGGTTTTCAAAGGGAAAACTTCCAGCTTTTGTCCATTCAGTGTGAAACTCAATTAGCTGTGGGTTTGTCATAAATAGCTCTTATTATTCTGAGATATGTTCCATTAATACTTAGTTTATTAAGAGTTTTTAGCATGAATAGGTATTGAATTTTATTGAAGGCCTTGGTTTCTGTCATTAGTTCTGTTTATGTGATGGACTACATTTATTGATTTGCATATGTTGAACCAGCCTTGCATCCTAGGGATGAAACTGACTTGATCATGGTGGATAAGCTTTTTGATGTGCTGCTAGATTCAGTTGGCCAGTATTTTATTGAGGAGTTTTGCATTGATGTTCATCAGGCATACTGGCCTAAAATGTTTTTTTGTGTTGTGTCTCTGCCAGGTTTTGGTATCAAGATGATGCTGATCTCATAAAATGAGTTAGAGAGCAGTCTCTCTTTTTCTATTGCTTGACATTTTTTCAGAAGGAATAGTACCAGGTCCTCTTTGTACCTCTGTTAGTATTCAGCTGTGAACCTGTCTGGTCCTGGACTTGTTTTTTTAGTTGGTAGGATATTAATTACTACCTCAATTTCAGAACTTGTTATTGGTCTATTCAGGAATTCAACTTCTTCCTGGTCTAGTCTTGGGAGGGTGTATTTGTCCAGGAATTTATCAATTTCTTCTAGATTTTCTAGTTTATTTGCATAGAGCTGTTTATAATATTCTCTGGTGGTAGTTTGTATTTCTGTGGGATCAATGGTGATATCCCCTTTATCATTTTTATGTCTATCTGATTATTCTTTCTTTTCTTCTTTATTAGTCTGGCTAGTGGTCTATTTGGTTAATCTTCTCAAAAAAAACAGCTCCTGGATTAATTGATTTTTTGAAGAGATTTTATGTATCTCCTTCACTTCTGCTCTGATCTTAGTTATTTCTTGTCTTCTGCTAGCTTTTGAATTCTGGTTCTTTTGATTGTGATGTATTTGTGTCAATTTAAGATCTTTCCTGCTTTCTCTTTTGGGCATTTATTGCTATAAATGTGCCTCTAACCACTGCTTTATCTGTGTCCTAGAGATTCAGGTACATTGTGTCTTTGTTATCACTGGTTTCAAAGAAGTTATTTATTTCTGCCTTAATTTCATTATTTAACCAGTATTCATTTGGAAGCAGTTTGTTCAGTTTACATGTAGTTTTGCAGTTTTGAATGAGTTTCTTAATCCTACATTCTAATTTTATTGTACTATGGTCTGACAGTCTGTTATAATTTGTGTTCTTTTGCATTTGCTGAGGAGTGTTTTATTTCCAATTATGTAGTCCATTTTAGAATAAGTGTGATGTGGTGCTGAGAAGAATGTATGTTATTTTGTTAATTTGGGGTAGAGAGTTCTGTAGATGTCTATTAGGTCCACTTGGTCCAGATCTGGGTTCTGAATATCCTTGTTAATTTTCTGTTTTGTTGATCTGTCTAATATTGATAGTGGGGTGTTAAAGTCTCCAACTATTATTGTGTGGGATTATAAGTCTCTTTGTTAGTTTCTAAGAACTTGCTTTATGAATCCAAGTGTTCTTGTATTGGGTGGATCTATATTTAGGATAGTTAGCTCTTCTTGTTGCATTGATCCTTTTACTATTATTTAATGTCCTCCTTTGTCTTTTTATCTTTATACTAACAAAGATAAAAAGACAAAGGAGGACATTAAATAATAGTAAAAGAAACTCCAGCTTTTTTTTTTTTTTGCTTTCTGTTTGCTTTCTAAATATTCCTCCATCTTTTTATTTTGAGCCTATATGTGCCTCTGCATGAGAGATGGGTCTCCTGAATACAGCACACCAATGGGTCTTGACTCTTTATCCAGTTTGCCATTCTGTGTCTTTTAATTGGCTCATTTTGTCAGTTTACATTTAAGTTTGATATTGTTATGTATGAATTTTACCCTGTCATTATGATAACTGGTTATTTTGCCTGTTAGTTTATACTGTTTAAACATAGTGTTTATGGACTTTACAACTTAGTGTTTTTTGCAGTACCTGGTTCCATATTTTTTCTTTCCATATTTAGTCCTTCCTTCAGGAGCTCTTGTAAGGCAGGATGATGGTGACAAAATTTCTCAGCATTTGCTTTTCTGTAAAGGATTTTATTTCTCCTTCAGCTATAAAAATTTGTCTGGATATGAAATTCTGAGTTGGAATTTTTTTCTTTAAGAATGATTAATGTGGGCCCCCAGTCTCTTCTGGCTTGTAGGGTTTTTTTTTAGAGAGAGATCCACTCTTAGTCTGATGGGCTTCCCTTTGTGAGTAACCTGACCATTCTCTCTGGCTGTTCTCACCATTTTTTTTTAACTTCAACCTTGGAAAATCTGTTGATTGTGTCTTGTGGTTGATCTTCTCATGGAGTATCTTACTGGGATTATCTGCATTTCCTGAATTTGAATGTTGGCCTACCTTGCTAGGTTGTAGAAGCTCCCCAGAATAATAGTCTGAAGAGTAGTTTCCTACTTGATTCCATTCTCCCCATCACTTTCATGTACACCAATCAAAGGCAGGTTTGGTCTTTTCACTTAGTCATATATTTCTTGGAGGCTTTGTTCATTCCTATTTATTCTTTTTTTCTGTGCTTTATTTCATTAAGTTGATCTTCAATCTCTGATATCCTTTCTTCCACTTGATCAATTCAGCTATTGATACTTGTGTATGCTTCACGAAGTTCTAGTGCTGTGTTATTCAGCTCCATCAGGTCATTTATGCTCTTCTCTAAACTGGCTATTCTAGTTAGCAATTTTTCTAATGTTTTTTTCAAGGTTCTCAGCTTCCTTGCATTGGGTTAAAACATGCATTTATAGCTCACAGGAGTTTGTTTTTACCGACCTTCTGAAGCCTACTTCTGTCAACTCATCAAACTTATTCTCCATCCAGTTCTGTTTCCTTGCTGGTGAGGAGTTGTGATTCTTTAGAGGAGAAGAGACGTTTGGGTATTTGGAATTTTCAATATTTTTACACTGTTTTTTCCTCATCTTTGTGAATTTATCTACCTTTGGTCTTTGATGCTGGTGACCCTTAGATGGGGTTTTTGTGTGGATGTCTTTTTTTGTTGATATCGATGCTATTCCTTTCTGCTTGTTAGTTTTGCTTCTAAGAGTCAGCCCCCTCTGCTGCAGGTCTACTGGAGTTTGCTGGAGGTCCACTTCAGACCCTGTTTACCTGGGTATCACCAGTGGAGGCTGCAAAACAGCAAAGACTGCTGCCTGTTCATTCCTCTGGAAGTTTTGTCCCAGAGGGGCACCCACCAAATGCCAGCCAGAGCTTGCCTGTATGAGGTGTCTGCCAAGCCCTGCTGGAAGGTGTCTCCCATTCAGGAGGTTCAGGGTTCAGGGTCCAATTGAGGAGGAAGTCTGTACCTTAGTAGATCTGAAGCACTGTCCTGGGAGATCTGCTCTCTTCAGAGCCAGGAGCCAGAAAAGCTTAAGTAAGTCTGCTGAAGCTGCACCCATACCCATCCTTTCCCTTAAGTGTTCTGTCTCAGGGAGATGAGTGTTTGATCTATACACCCCTGACTGGGGCTGCTGCCTTTCTTTCAGTGATTCCCTGCCCAGAGAGGAGGAAATTAGAGAAGCAGTCTGACTACAGCAGCTTTCCCAAGCTGCAGCGGGCTCCGGCCTGTTTGAACTTCCTAGTGGCTATGTTTACAGTGTTAGGGGAGAACCGCCTACTCAAGCCTCAGGAATGGCAGATGCCTCCCCCAACTAAGCTCGAGCATCCCAGGTCAACTTCAGACTGTTGTGCTGGAAGCAAGAATGGCAAGCCAGTGGATCCTAGCTTGCAGAGGTCCGTGGGGCTGGGATCTGCTGAGCTACACCAGTTGGCTCCCTGGCTTCAGCACCCTTTCCAGTGGAGTGAATGGTTCCATCCTGCTGGCATTCCAGGTATCACTGGGGTATGAAAATTATGTCCTGCAGCAAGCTCCATGTCTGCCCAAATGGCAGCCCAGTTTTGTGCTTGGAACACAGGGCCCTGGTGGCGTAGACACCTGAGGAAATCTCCTGGTCCATGGGTTGCAAAGACCATGGGAAAAGTGTACTGTCTAGGCTGGAGTGCACTGTTCCTCACAGCACGGTCCCTCACAGCTTTCGTTGGCTACAAGAGGGAGTTCTCCAACCCTTCATTCCTCCCAGGTGAGGCAATGCCCCACTCTGCTTCGGCTCACCCTCCATGGGCTGCACCCACCATTTAACCAGTCCCAATGGGATGAGCCAGGTACCTCAGTTGGAATTGCAGAAATCACCTGCCTTCTGCATTGATCTCGCTGGGAGCTGCAGATAGAGCAGTTTTTATTTGACCATCTTGCCAAACACTCCCTTTAATTTTTATTTTTGATTTGGATTGAGAATATAATTACTAAAGTTTTCAATGGGAGCTGTTTTATAAAGTACATTGTAATATTTCAATAGAAATATACACTAAATATTTTCCTAACAGAGATCTACCCATCAAAACATTTTTGGTAAAAAATTCAGAAAACAATTATAAAAGGTAATAAGGTAATTAAAAAGTTATTTTCAACAATTTTAATCAGTTTTAGACCTACTCTACTTGATGTGGCATGGTTTTTGTTTTTTATAACATGACATTATGGGGTGATTTTTCTTGCTGTGACTTGCAAGCAAGAGGCCCCAAAAATGAAATTATTAGAATGTAGCTTGTGAGCATTTAATGGAATTGTTGAATTGTAGACAACATCTGGGCTTCATTAACAAATGTATACCTTAATGCCAATCTTCTTTTGATATGTTAATGTTTAGATGACAGTCATGAGAATGCAATAAATTGGTTGTGTCTGCAGGTCAGCAGGGTATTTTGCTAGCCTTTTCTTGATTTTGTGGTGCATTATATAAAGTTATGTGAACTTGATGAACATTGCAACAAGAATTCTGGATCTATTTCTCTTTTGTCTTATTTTTTTTCCCATTATTAAGTTTTGTGACTTCCTACAGAGAAGGAGGTAAGTGTCAACCTGTGGGAGAAGTCTAGGGCCATGCCTTCTCTATCTTTGGTCGTCTCTCTTACTGTCTTTTATTTTAAAACAATTATTATAAGTTCACAAGAAAGTTCAAAGACAAGTACGAAGAGACCTTATGTACCTTTCAACCACTCTCTCCCAATAGCAAAATATTCAGTACACTACCACATCGCACTTTGAAAACTAGAACATTGACATTGATATAATCCAGAGGTTTTTAAGATTCAACACTTCTCTTTTGGCTATTCTAGGCACTTTGTATTTCAATATGAATATTATAATTATCTTGTCAATTTCTATTAAAAGGTCTTTTTAGAATTTTGATGATTAGAATTTAGTTGAATCTAGAGATGAATTTGGAAATAACTGTCATTTTACAATATTGAATCTTCCAACCAAAAATCAAAGTATACATCTCGATTTTTTTCTTATGTCATTAATTTATCATCGCAATTTTTTGTAGTTTTTAGTATCAAATAATTTACATCTTTGTTCACATTTATCCCTAAGTCTTTAATATTTTTAAATTACACTGTTCTAAGTTTCAACTTTCAGTTGTTAAAATTAACTTCCAGTCCACCCTGGGACTACCATTGGCTGAAACATTACCTTTTCTAATGATATAAACTTATAATATATATAAACATACAATTGATTTGTGTGTTGATCTCTTACTCTGCAATCATGCTGACAACAATTCTTATAGAAGCATTTTTTTAGATTGACTTTTCTACATATGTTCTCATGTAGATGTTAACAAAATTTTACACTTCCCCCATTCCATTCTGAATCCATTTTTTTCCCACTGGACATAATCTCCAGCATAAAGTAAAACAACTATACCCACTCTGGTGCACATGTTGGCCTTAGATTGTAGTATCCTGCATGTAAACACTCAGAACAGCTTCCAACACTTGAATATCCACTCTTTCCCCCACTGCACATACTGGTAGAATTCATGTTGGTATACTACATTTACTATGAACATACAATGCTGATTGTATGTTCATTTGATTGAACATATTCAACTCCTATTCAACTAGGATACGCAGTAAATAATGTTTATTCACTAAAGTTTTGACAGACTGAGAGCCATCATTTCAGATTGGAAATAGGACACTTAAATGAACTACATGGACACTGGGTAAAAGAATATTGGTTGAAATTTGCCTGGCAGTAGGCTAAAAGTAAATTGTGCATATGAAGGAATTGTAGGAGGGAAATGGGATAATTCCCATCTCCACCAATAATTAGATGTACCCACACTAGCTTGATGGGATTTCAGGTGAGACATCTAAAATACTAGGTCATGGTGGGGGCTGGAAGATAAAAAATGGATTACTTAATATGAATGGCTGTGGGGAAGAGCTTGAAGGAATCATCCTCTCACTTGATGTGAACCA
>JAPYYA010002282.1:0-14167 GCA_028533165.1 Leontopithecus rosalia
TGCCTCGGCCTCCCAAAGTGCTGGGATTACAGGCTTGAGCCACCACGCCCGGCCAATTTTTATTATTTTTTGAGACGGAGTTTCGCTCTTGTTGCCCAGGCTGGAGTGCAATGGTGTGATCTCGGCTCACCGCAACCTCCGCCTCCTGGGTTCAGGCAATTCTCCTGTCTCAGCCTTCTAAGTAGCTGGGATTACAGGCATGTGCCACCATGCCCAGCTAATTTTTTGTATTTAGTAGAGACAGGGTTTCACCATGTTGACCAGGATGGTCTCGATCTCTTGACCAGGATGGTCTCGATCTCTTGACCTCGTGATCCACCTGCCTCGGCCTCCCAAAGTGCTGGGATTACAGGCGTGAGCCACCTCGTCCAGCCCTGTTTATTTTTTTTTTTGATGGTGTTTCACTCTTGTTGCCCAGGCTGGAGTTTAATGGCACAATATCATCTCACCACAACCTCAGCCTCCTGGGTTCAAGTGATTCTCCTGCCTCTGGAATTACAGGTGTGCATCACCATGCCCGGCTAATTTTGTATTTTTAGTAGAGACGGGCTTTCTCTATATTGGTCAGGTTGGTCTCGGACTCCCAACCTCAGGTGATCCACCCATCTCGGCCTCCCAAAGTGCTGGGATTACAGGTGTGAGCCACCGTGCCCAACCACGAATCTGTATTTTCTTTTCTTTTTATTTTTTAAATAGAGACAGGGTCTCGCTATGTTGCCCAGGCTGGAGTGCAGTGGCTATTCACAGGCGCGATCCCACTACTGATCAGCACGGGAGTTTTGACCTGCTCCGTTTCTGACCTGGGCCGGTTCACCCCTCCTTAGGCAACCTGGTGGTCCCCTGCTCCCGGGAGGTCACCATATTGATGCCAAACTTACTGCGGACACCTGATTAGGGTAGCACACTACAGCCCAGAACTCCTGGGCTCAAGCGATCCTTCCACCTCAGCCTTCCGAGTAGCTGGGACTACAGGCACGCGCCACCGCGCCCGGCATGAATCTGTAGTTCTTTTTTTTTTTGAGACGGAGTTTCGTTCTTGTTACCCAGGCTGAAGTGCAATGGCGCGATCTTGGCTCACCACAACCTTCGCCTCCTGGGTTCAAGCGATTCTCCTGCCTCAGCCTCCTGAGTAGCTGGAATTACAGGCACGCGCCACAATGCCCAGCTAATTTTTTGTATTTTTAGTAGAGACAGAGTTTCACCATGTTGACCAGGATGGTCTCAATCTCTTGACTTTGTGATCCACCGCCTCAGCCTCCCAAAGTGCTGGGATTACAGGCGTGAGCCACTGCACCCAGCCACAAATCTGTATTTTTAACAATCATCTCAGATGATTCTTTTAAGAGATACTACCTCAGGCAAGGCTTTAACTCTGAGCCTCACATTCCTCATATGTGAGAAAATCACACCAGTCTCAGAGGATTTGTGGTCATACCAAAAAACATAGCTGGTAGTAATGTTAAAATGTATTTTTAACAGCCGGGCACAGTTAAAAACAGCAATAAATCGGGAGATAAAAGCCGCTAAAAAAAACCCCAAAAAACAAAAAATAGCAATAAGGGGAAACCCCATCTCTACTAAAAGATACAAAAATTAGTTGGGCATGGTAGTGCAGGCCTGTAATCCCAGCTACTCAGGAAGTTGAGACAGGAGAATCACTTGAACCTGGGAGGGGGATGTTGTAGTGAGCCAAGATTGTGCCATTGCACTCCAGCCTCGGCAACAGAGACTCTGTCTCTAAACACACACACACACACACACACACACAGCCATCATTGGTTCTTTTTCTTTCTTTTTTTGGTTTTTGATACTGAGTTTCACTCTTGTTGCCCAGGCTGGAGTACAATGGCATGATCTTGGCTGACCGTAACCTCCGCCTCCGGGGTTCAAGCCATTCTCCTGCCTCAGCTTCCCAAGTAGCTGGGATTACAGGCATGCGCCACCACGCCTGGCTAATTATGTATTTTTAGTAGAGACAAGGTTTCTCCATGTTGGTCAGGCTGGTCTTGAACTCCCAACCTCAGGTGATCCGGCCGCCTTAGCCTCCCAAAGTGCTGGGATCACAGGTGTGAGCCACCACAACGCCCAGCTTCTCGGTTTTTTTTTTTTTTTTGAGACAGGGTCTCACTCTGTCACCCACGTTGGAGGGCAGTGGCACAATCATGAGGTCACTGCAATCTCTGCCTCATGGGCTCAAGCGATCCTCCCACCTCAGTCTCCAGAGTAACTGGGACTACAGGCATGCACCACCAAGCCTGGCTAATTTTTTTTGTATTTTCTGTATTCACAGGTTTTCACCATGTTGCCTAGGCTGGTCTCAAACTCCTGAGCTCAAGCAATCCGCCCACCTTGGCCTTGCAAAGTCCTGGGATTACCGGCCAAGTTTAAATTTAAGTGGGAGACAAGGGAGAGTTGCTTACCAGAGGCAAGCAGTTTCAGAGGAAGCCCTACCCCCTACTTCTGACCTTATCTCACAATCTCCATCGCCCCAGACCTCCCTGGGCTCCAGAAAGCGCTCCCAAGGGGGGCCTGATAAAGGCCACAGTTTGGGGAAAGTTATGACTCAGGAAGGGGAGAGGTGCTACATAACTAAGTCCCCATAAAACTCAGCAGCCGCGTGAGGCATCGTCAGGCTTACGGTGGTGGTGGTGGTGGTGGTGGTGGTGGTGGCACCCGACCTCAGTTTCCCTCGAGAGCAGGACTCTCGCTGAAAGGCGGGGGTGGGGGGTGGGGATGGGGGACGGGGGGTGGGGACGGGGGACGGGGGTCAGGCGTCGTGGGGGAGGGGCACACTTAGCAGCTATGGAGGGAGGAGCAGAGCCCTGCACTCACTGGCCTGACTTCCGGAACGAGCCGTTTCCAGCAAGCACAGCAGTAGGACGAGGGTGTGCAATAGGACGGGCCACCGCGGGTAGTGCTTTTCGCTGAGCTGCAGCTCCGCAGCAACCAGTTCCGCGGACATCACAGGCCGAGCTCCCATCCGGCGTAGTCCTGTGCTGCTCCAAGCCGTGCGTATGGGGAGGCTCCCCATTGGGCCGAAGCTGCTTAGGAGGCGGGACTTTCCCTTTTCCTTGCACTCCATTGGGTTAAGTCTAGTCCGAGACAGGAGTCTCTTCTTTGCAAGGGGAGGGGGTGATTTGGCTCACCTATACTTAGAAGTTGCCCTTTGGGGCTCAGCGCGCTGGCTTGACGCCTGTAACGCCAGCACTTTCGGAGGCCCGAGGGTGGGCAGAGGTGGATTACTTAAGGTTAGGAGTTCTCAAGACCAGCTTGGTCAACATGGTGACACCCCATCGCTACTAAAAATATAAAACTGAGCCTGGTGTGGTGGCAGGAGACTGTAATCCCAGCTACTTTGGAGGCTGAGGCAGGAGAATCGCTTGAACCTGGGAAGCGGAGGTTGCGGTCAGCGGAGACCTTGCCACTGCACTCCAGCCTGAGCAACAGAGTGAGACTCCGTCTTGAGGTTGGGGGAAAAAGAATTTGGGGTTTGGCCGGGCTCGGTAATTCCAGCACTTCGGGATGCCGAGGTGGGCGGATCACCTGAGGTCGGGAGTTGGAGACCAACTGATGAAACCCCGTCTCTACTAAAAATACAAAAATTATATGGGCATGGTGGCCCGTGCCTGTAATCCCAGCTACTCCGGAGGCTGAGGCAAGAGAATCACTTGAATCCGGGAGGTGGAGATTGCGGTGGGCGGAGATCGCGCCATTGCACTCCAACCTTGGCAACAGGGAAGACTGTATCCCACCCCCGCCCCCAAAAAAAGAAAAGAAAAGAAAAAGAGGCCGGGTACGGTGGCTCACGTCTCTAATCCAGTGTAATCCCAGCATTTTGGGAGGCTGAGGCAGGCATATCATGAGCTCAGGAGATCCAGACCATCCTGGCTAACATGGTAGAACCCCGACTCTACTAAAAAGACAAAAATTAGCTGGGTGTAGTGGTGTGCGTCTGTAGTCCAAGCTACTAGGGAGGCTGGGGCAGGAGAATGGCTTGAACCCAGGAGTCAGAGGTTGCAGCGAGCCGAGATCAAGCCACTGTACTCCCGCCTGGGCGATAGAGCAAGACTCCGTCTCAAAAAAAAAAGAAAGAAAAAAATGATGACTTTTAGGCTATCAAAGCATGGGGTGGTACCTACCTCCACAGAGTCTGTAGCCAACTGGATATGGATAACTTTATCAAGATACACAGCAATACAAGGGTACATTCTAAGAAAAGTGGGGTTGGATATGGTGGCTGAGGTCTGTAATCCCAGCACTTTCAGAGGCTGAGGCTGGGGGATCTCTTGAGCCCAGGAGTTAGACACTGCAGTGAGCTATGATCATGCCACTGCACTTCAGTCTGGACAAGAGAGTGAAGCCCTGTCTCTATTTAAAAAAAAAAAAAAAGGAAAGAAGGTAGGCCAAGTGCAATGACTCACACCTGTAATCACAGCACTTTGGGAGGCCGAGGCAGGTGAATCACCTGAGGTTGGGAGTTTGAGACCAGCCTAACCGACATGGAGAAACTCCGGCTCTACTAAAAATACAAAATTAGCCAGGTGCTGGGCGCGGTGGCTTACGCCTATAATCCCAGCACTTTGGGAGGCCGAGGCGGGTGGATCACGAGGTTAAGAGATCAAGACCATCCTGGTCAACATGGTGAAACCCCGTCTCTACTAAAAATACAAAAATGAGGTGGGCATGGTGGCGCGTGCCTGTAGTCCTAGCTACTCTGGAGGCTGAGGAAGGAGAATTGCTTGAACCCAGGAGGCGGAGGTTGCCGTGAGCCGAGATCGTGCCATTGCACTCCAGCCTGGTTAACAAGCGCGAAACTCCGTCTCAAAAAAAGAAAAAAAAATTAGCCAGGCATGGTGGCACATACCTGTAATCCCAGCTACTTGGGAGGCCAAGGCAGGAGAATTGCTTGAACCTGGGAGGTGGAAGTTGCCATGAGCTGAGATTTTGCCATTGCACTCCAGCCTGGGCAACAAGAGCAAAAACTTGGTCTAAAAAGGAAAGAAAAGAAAAAGGTACATAAATTGAGAAACCCATTGTATTCTAATTTACTTAACCAGCCCCTTATTAATGAATTTTTGCTTGTTTCATTTTTGCCCTTACAGTGTTGTGACAGATGTCTTCATACTTTACTTTGCCCCTAATTAACTCTCTCTCTCTCTTTTTCCTAAGACAGAGTGTCTGTCCCCAGGCTTGACTCCAGTGGTGCGATCTGGACTCACTGCATCTTTTATCTCCTAAATTCAAGTGATTCTCCTGCCTCAGCCTCCTTCACAGCTGGGACTATAGATGTGTGCCACCATGCCTGGCTAATTTTTTGTATTTTAGGTAGAGACAGGATTTCCGTGTTAGCCAGGATAGTCTTGATCTCCTCGTGATCTGCCCACCTCAGCCTCCCAAAGTGCTGGGATTACAGGCATGAGCCACTGTGCCTGGCCATTATTTTTGTATTTTTAGTAGAGACAAGGTGGTACCGTGTTGGCCAGGCTGGTTTTGAAGTCCTGACCTCAGGTGATCCTCCCACCTTGGCCTCCTAAAGTGCTGAGATAATAGGTGTGAGCCACTGCACCTGGCCCAATTATCTTATTTTTTATTATTAACATGAAAATATTTTATTTATTTTTTCTTTAAGTTATGGTATACATGTACAGAATGTGTAGGTTTGTTACACAGGTATACATATGCCATGGTGGTTTACTGCACCTATCAATGTGTCATCTAGATTCTAAGCCCTGAATGCATTAGGTATTTGACCTAATCCTCTCCTTCCCCTTGTCCCCCACCCTATTTTATTTTTTTGAGATGGAGTCTCTCTCTGTTGCCCAAGCTGGAGTGCAGGGATGCGATCTTGGCTTACTGCAACCTCCACCTCACAGGGTCAAGCCATTCTCTTGTCTCAGCCTCCTGAGTAGCAGGGACTACAGGCGCCCACCACCACACCTGGGTGATTTTTGTACTTTTTGTAGAGATAGGGTTTCACCATGTTTGCCAGGCTGGTCTCAAACATCTGACCTCAGGTGATCTGCCCACCTCGGCCTCCCAAAGTGCTGGGATTACTGGCGTGAGCCACCACCCCTGTGAAAATATTTTTATTGTAAGCATTTATTAAATTTATTAAAACTTTATTTTAAAGTTGCACTATTTACATATAGTAAAATAATCACACCTTTAGCAAATCTATCAATGAATTTTGACAAATACAGCCATGTCACTCACACCCCTCTCAAGATATAGAAAGTTCCCTTTGCCCTCTTCGATTCTGCCCTACCCCTGTGTAGCCATGGATCTGATGACTATCACTGTGGAGAAGTTTTGCTGGTTTTAAAACTTTCTGTAAGGCCGGGCGTGGTGGCTCATGCATGTAATCCAAGCACTTTGGAGGCCAAGGCGGGCGGATCACCTGAGGTCGGGAGTTCAAGACCAGCCTGACCAACATGGTGAAACCCTGTCTTTAAAAAAAAAAAAAAAAAGCAGCAGCCAGGCGTGGTGGCTCACGCCTGAAATCCCAGCACTTTGGGAGGCCGAATCGGGTGGATCACGAGGTCAAGAGATCGAGACCATCATGGTCAACATGGTGAAACCCCGTCTCTACTCAAAATACAAAAAAAATTAGCTGGGCATGGTGGCGTGCGCCTGTAATCCCAGCTACTCGGGAGGCTGAGGCAGGAGAATTGCCTGAACCCAGGAGGCGGAGGTTGTGGTGAGCCAAGATTGCGCCATTGCACTCCAGCCTGGGTAACAAGAGCGAAACTCCGTCTCAAAAAAAAAAGCCACATGTTGTAGCTCACACTTGTGGTCCCTGCTAGTGGGAAGGCCAAAGTAGGAGGATTCCTTAAGCCCAACAGTTCAAGCCTGCAGTGAGCTGTGATTGTACCAGGGTACTACAGCCTGGGGGACAGAGTGAAACCTTGTGTCAAAAAGAAAAAAAAAAGCAAGATGCAGGAAAGGATATGTAGGTTGCTAAAATGTATGTGAAAAGAGGGAAATTACATATTTATACACACACATACATACACACACACATTTATATTTCCTTGCATATGCATAAAAGATCTACTTTTTTTTTGGATGGATTCTCACTCTGTCACCCAGGCTGGAGTGCAATAGATGGTGCGGTCTGTGGCTCACTACAACCTCTGTCTCCTGGGTTCAAGTGATTCTCCTATCTCAGCCTCCTAAATAGCTGGGATTACAGGCTCCTGCCATGATGTACGGCTAATTTTTTGTATTTTTAGTAGAGATGGGGTTTCACCATGTTGTCCAGACTACTCTTGAACTCCTGACCTCAGGTAATCTGCCCACCTTGGCTTCCCAAAGTGCTGGAATTAGAGGTGTGAGCCACCACACATGACCAAATGTCTGTTTTTATTTTTTTATTTATTGAGACTGAGTCTTGCTCTTGTTGCCCAGACTGGAGTGCAATGGCACGATCTCAGCTCACTGCAACCTCCACCTCCTGAGTTCAAGAAATTCTCCTGCCTCAGCCTCCCGAGTAGCTGGGATTATGGGCAAGCGCCATCATGCCCAGCTGATTTTTGTATTTTTAGTAGTGATGGGGTTTCGTTGTGTTGGCCAGGCTGGTCTCAATCTCTTGATCTGGTGATCCGCCCACCTTGGCCTCCCAAAGTGCTGGGATTACAGGCATGAGCCACCGCCCTGGCCAAGACAGAGAATTTTTGCCGTTTGCATTTTGAACAAAATGAAAACATAAAGTGAAAGATAATTCCAAGGAGAAAAAAAAAACCCAAAAAACTCATAGTGAAAACTCAAGGAAAAATAACTCACCTTGATAGATTTCTCTTACCTTCATTAAGAGGAAAAAAAATTTTCTAAAAGTTTTATCACTCCTTTTTTTTTTGTTGAGATGGAGTCTTGTTCTGTTGCCCAGACTGGAGTGCAGTGGTATGATCTCGACTAACTGAAACCTCTGCCTTAAGAGCTCAGGTGATTCTCCTGACTCAGCCTCCTGAGTAGCTGGGACTACAGGGGTGCACCACCATGCCCAACTACAGGTGCCTGCCATCACGCCTGGCTAATTTTTGTATTTTTAGTAGAGACAGGGTTGCACCATGTTGACCACGCTAGTCTTGAACTCCTGACCTCAAGTGAGCTACCATGGCCCTCCCTCGGCCTCCCAAAATGCTGGCATTACAGGCGTGAGCCACTGCACCCAGACAAAGTCCAATCTTTTTTTTTTTTTTGAGACGGAGTTTCGCTCTTGTTACCCAGGCTGGAGTGAAATGGCGTGATCTCGGCTCACTGCAACCTCCACCTCCTGGGTTCAGGCAATTCTCCTGCCTCAGCCTCCCGAGTAGCTGGGATTACAGGCATGCGCCACTACGCCCAGCTAATTTTTTGTATTTTTAGTAGAGACGGGGTTTCACCATGTTGACCAGGATGGTCTTGATCTCTTGACCTCGTGATCCACCTGCCTCGGCCTCCCAAAGTGCTGGGATTATAGGTGTGAGCTACCGCGCCCGGCCGAAGTCCAATATTTACAAGGGATTCTTTTTATATTTTTGAGATGAAGTTTAGCACTTGTTGCTCAGGCTGGCACTCAATGGTGTGATCTCGGCTCATTGCAGCCTCTGCCTCCTGGTTTCAAGTGATTCTCCTACCTCAGCCTCCCTAGTAGCTGAGATTACAGGTTTTTAGTAGAGATGGGGTTTCACCATGTTGGTCAGGTTGTTCTCGAACTCCTGACCTCAGATGATCCTCCCACCTCGGCCTCCCAAATGCTGGGATTACAGGTGTGAGCCACTGTGCCCGGCCTTTACAAGGGATTCTAATGGCCTAATGCAACAATTATGGCTTCAGTGAGTTCAGGTCGCCCTCTGGTGTCCATATGGGGTCAAGGATGTGGTATTTAGAAAAAACACCAGTAATTCTGGAGGATACATAATTAAAGCCATTTCCAACTTTTCGAGATTCTCAATTTTTTTTTTTTTTAGACAGAGTCTTGCTCTGTCACCCAGGCTGGAATGCATTGGCATGATCTTGGCTCACTGCACCCTCCACCTCCCTGGTTCAAGCGATTCCCTGCTTTAGCCTCTGGAGCAGCTGGGGACTACAAGTGCATATTTTTGTATTTTTTTGTAGAGATGGGGTTTTGCCATGTTGGCCAAGGTGGTCTGAAACTCCTGTTCTCAAGTGATGCACCTGCCTCAGTCTCCCGAAGTGCTGGGATTACAGGCGTGAATCACTACATCTGAGCTCTTTTTTTTTTTTTTTTTTGACAGAGTCTCACTCTTTCGTCCAGGCTGGAGTGTTGGTGGCCTGAGCTCGGCTCACTGTAACCTCCACCTCCCCGGCTCAAGTGATCCTTCCACCTCAGCCTTCCAAGTAGCTGGGATTATAGGCGTGCACCACCAAAGGGTCTCATTCTTGGCCCATTCTATTATCCCTATGAGTATGCTTGTAGTTGTCATACTAGGTCACCCTGTATTTGGATCAGAAGGTACACTAGGAGCTCCTAGGGTCATATCCCAGCGCCAAACAGCTGAGAGCAACAGAGCAAGGCCTGTGGATCAAAGCTTTGTGGAGGGGTGGGAAGGACTGAGGGTATTGGGGCCAGACTGTGGAGTGGCAGGAACCCCAGGTGCTGTGTGAAGCAGAGAACATGCATTACCCTCTGAACCACATGCAGTTTCTTCCTGGGTGTCGTCTGCCATTCCCCAGACTCCTGTGGAATTCAAACGCTCTAGCCTTGGGCTTGTGAGTTCTCCAGGATGGGCCAGGAATGGTCTTGTTTATCCTACACCTCTGCCTCATAGCACTCTCCCAGTCCTCTTCTGCTATTAGAGATCAAACCAGATTGCTTTAGGACAGTGGTTCTCAAATTGTAGTCCCGTTTGTAGACAAACAGCATTGGCATCACCTGGAAACTTGTTAGAAATGCAACTTTTCTGGCCCTGCCCACATATATTGTATCAGAAACTGCATTTTAACCTCCCCCGCAACCCCTGGAGAATTCTGCTTTTCAAATCAGTCCTCTCTCTCTCTTTTTCTTTCTCTCTGTCTTAAGTCTCAATATTGAGTAGCTGTGATTTTGGAATAGTCAGATGTGGGACACCCTTTCTTGCCAGGAAGCACCTGGCTCCTCAGTCAGCTTAGTCTGATTCTTAGCCTGGCCCAGGGAAAGAAATTCATGTCCTGGATTCTGAGCAATGCTCTCTTGTACCAGGTGCCTGTTGGGCTCTTACTTATACCTCAAAACATAGCTTGAACATTGTCTCTTTTATGAATGTGACTCCTACTGGAGAGAAGATGGTCTACTTGTGAGTTTGCAAAGCATGTGTACATGTCCTGCCAACCATTCGTGTTATAATTTCCTTACTGAACTCTGCCTGAGCAAGACTGGGACAACCTTGAGCACAAGGAAGGTTTGTTTCCTCTTACCTCAGCCCCAGCTCCTACACATGCCTGGCACGTGGTAGTAGTTGAGAAATATTACTCAATGAAGGGACTGCCTTCGATGGCCTGATAGACAGGAAAGCAGAATGAAACAGGCCAAAAGCGGCTGGGAGAAGATTTTCTAAATCCTGGTGCTGGGCACAGGGCCCCCTGAAGTTTGCTTTTGAAACCTTCTTATCTGTCTGTTCTCCTCTCACCAGGCACATCCGAGCCCTCCAGCGCTCACCTAGTCACACGCTACCTTTCAGGACCTCCTTCCACATCAGCCAGGTGCAGAGCCCACAGTGACTTCCTGCCTTGGCTCCCAATGCTCAGCTGCAACTCTGAGGCCAATTTCAGTGGGAGTTAGGAGCTTGTCCAATGGAGGTGTCACTAGGAGTGACAATGGCTGGCTTTAAGATTAGAAAAGTAGTGTTTACTTTCAAAAAAGAAGACTGCGCCACAAGGAATGTACAGTTTTGATATGTGCAGGGCTCAGGTCTTCAGGGGATGAACAAGGTTGATAACTCCAGGAGCCCTGGGACCTGTGCCCACTGGATGACTGTCCCGCCCATCTGTCACCCACAGCCTAGGCAGGGGCTGGGCTCTCACCTCAGCCCCTCCTCTGCACGCCCTGGATGTGGATGGTCCCTGAGTGTGAACTCGCCTGGGCTCTGACCCTGGGTGCTCTTCCTGCTGTTGTGGAGCCTCTGTGGGTGTGACGCATGCACAGGGGGCTTCACAGG
Source organism: Leontopithecus rosalia (assembly GCA_028533165.1). Classification (NCBI taxonomy): domain Eukaryota; kingdom Metazoa; phylum Chordata; class Mammalia; order Primates; family Cebidae; genus Leontopithecus; species Leontopithecus rosalia. Next base: position 11,136 of record JAPYYA010002282.1, read on the forward strand.
AGACCGAATACTCTTTAAGTCTCATGACCTACATTTTTGAGGAATCCATGTCAGGTATTCATATCTCAGGGACTCACATATCCAAACTGAAAATGAGACAATCTATCCCATTTCTCAGGTGTAGTGGGATTAATTTTATATGACAATCAGTAATCTCTATGTTGATGGTATTCTTGGTGTTGCCTTTATCCCTCAGCTGATGCCTATAACCCAAGGATAAGTCAGGCATTGTAGAGGAAGAGTTCCTTTCCTCCTTCTACAGGCGCCATTAACAGGACTTTCCTTCAGGCTACGTTGGAAAAGGACATTTGGGCTTTTTAATTTAAAAAACATTTTTAAATTTTCTTTTTCTTTTTTTATTTAAAGATGGGGTTTCACCATGTTGGTCAGGCTGGTCTTGAACTCCCAACCTCAGGTGATCCGCCCACCTTGGCCTCCAAAGTGCTTGGATTACAGGCGTGAGCCACCACACCTGGCCTTAATTAAAATTTTATTTTAAATGTTTTTAAAATTCACAATAGATTTTATCCTAAAATAAAGTAAAACTTGCTTAATTACAGAAAATATGAAAAGTATATAAAAGTAGGTTCTTGTTCTGTCGCCCAGGCTGGAGTGCAGTGGTGCGATCGTGGCTCACTGCAACCTGGAATCAAAGGAGCCTTCTGCCTCGCCTCCCAAAAACGCTAGTTTTTTTTTTTTAATTAATTTTTAAATTTCTTTTTGCGTTATGAGAAAATAGAAAACGCTCTTCAACATGTCCTCCCATCCTTCTCTCCTTTCTCCACTCTCACTTAAAAAAATTTTTTTTTTTTAAAGACGGGGTTTCACCACGTTGGTCAGGCTGGTCTTGAACTCCCGACCTCAGGTGATCCGCCCGCCTTGGCCTCCAAAGTGCTTGGATTACAGGTGTGAGCAACCGCGCCCGGCCTTTTAAAAAAAAAAATTAAATTTCTCGGGCCAGGCGCGGTGGCTCACGCCTATAATCCCAGCACTTTGGGAGGCTGAGGCGGGTGGATCACGAGGTCAAGAGATCGAGACCATCCTGGTCAACAAGCTGAAACCCCGTCTCTACTAAAAATACAAAAATTAGCTGGCATGGTGATGCGTGCCTGTAGTCCCAGCTACTCAGGAGGCTGAGGCAGGAGAATTGCTTGAATCCAGGAGGCGGGGAGCCGAGACCGCGCCATTGCACTCCAGCCTGGGTTACCTAGAGTGAAACTCCGTCTCAAAAAAAAAATTAAATTTCTCTCGTGGTAGTCTCATGAGATCCTCTCTCCACTCTCTGCATTTGATCCTCGGTATATTCCAGCCTCGACGCCAACACACGTGATCGCGTCCGCCTGGGGCAGGTAAGGGAAGGGACACGAGGCGGCGCTGTCACCTCATTCTGTGAGCCGCAGCGCCCTTGGCCCCGCTGGTCTTGTATAATTTCAGCGAATGCCACTCCAGACGTTTTTTTCTTGAGACAGAGTCTCGCTCAGTCCCCACGCTGGAGTGTAGTGGCGGGATCTCGACTCACTGCAACCTCCGCCTACTGGGTTCAAGCGATTCTTCTGCCCCAGCCTCCCGAGTAGCTGGGAATACAGACGCCTACCATCACGTCCGGCTAATTCTGGTCTTTTTTAGTAGAGAAAAGGCTTTACCATGTTGGTCAGGCTGGTCTCGAACTCCTCACTTCAAGTGATCCGCCCGCCTCAGCCTCCTAAAGTGCTGGGATTACAGGCATGAGCCACTGTACTCTACTGTCACTCCTGACTTTGATGGGGGCCACACTCGGGGTGTAAATTAGGATCCTCACTAAAGAGGCGGGACCATGGGAGGCTTTTTCATGGCCCCTTAGTCTTGGATTTTCATAGGCGCGGCGGAGCCCGTTTCCATCGGAACCACCCAGAGGCGGGCGCTGCCTTCCTGGGGTGACAAAGCAGCAGGAAGCGTTTTCGGATCGTAGAATCCTTGGGCGACCGGTGGGAGGGGCTGAGGCGTATTTCCCTACTTGCCGGGTTCCGAATCTACCTAGGTGCTGTTTCAAGCGAGTCGGATTCCAGATCGCGCTCCAGCCAGGGCTCGGAATTCCTGCCCGCGGATCTGCATTTTACAGCGTTAGATGTGAGTGCCCCGCAGCTGGAGACCAGAAGCCGGAAGGCAGCTCCGCCCTCCCCAGCCGGCAGCTCCGCCCTCCCCAGCCCGCAGCGCCGTTATTCCGTTTCTGTGTCAGTTAAACTTGTCATTTTCCGTAGACCGGTGGGGGCGGGGGGCGGTGACGGGTGATCCCAGTCCTCGCAGTGAACTCCGGGCTGCAGAATTCTAAACGCTTGTGGTCGCTGAGCGCAGCTCCGCCCTGGGTTACGTAAGCGACCACGCTTGGGCTGTCTCTCTTTCTTTTCCGGACCCGGCAGTGGAGCCTCAGTCTGGAGGAGGAAGTCGCTGCTGTGCCCGTGAGTCCAGGTGTCTAAGGCAAGCGCTGAGGGAGCAAAAGTATTTGATGGGTCAGAACAGAAGGGGCTGGAGGTGGGCTGGAAAAGGAGCCCTTCAAGTGGGCTCACCGGGAGCCGAAGACCATCTCGGCTTTCCCTAGCCCAGAAAGGGTGGGAATGGCTTTGTTTCTGCCTGCCATCACCTCAAAATGCCTTGGTAGAAACTTTACATATTATTGTTATTTATGTATGTATTTATTTTATTTTATTTTTTTGAGATGGAGAAAGAAGGAGAAAGAAAGGAAGGAAAGAAAGAGAAACAAAAAGTGACAGTTGAGGCTCAGAATATATAGTAATGTTTATTGTTATAGTCCATTCAACGAACTATGGACTATTATGCAGTGATTTAAAAATAAGAGTTTGGGGCCGGGCGCGGTGGCTCAAGCCTGTAATCCCAGCACTTTGGGAGGCCGAGGCGGGTGGATCACGAGGTCAACAGATCGAGACCATCCTGGTCAACATAGTGAAACCCCGTCTCTACTAAAGATAAAAAAATTAGCTGGGCCCGGTGGCGCGTGCCTGTAATCCCAGCTACTCGGGAGGCTGAGGCGGGAGAAT
>JAPYYA010002283.1:0-14164 GCA_028533165.1 Leontopithecus rosalia
TACCCCAAAACCTAAAATGCAATAAAAAGAAAAATAAATGTCTTCAATTAGAGAATGTCTGTATAACACTGCTATCGTGATAAATTTGAAGAGGTTGTTTTTGTTTATTCCATGGTCAGTTCAATATTTAGAATTGCAAAGGACCCAGAAAGAAATGGATTCTTGTGGCACCATGGGAAGTAGCAATGTAGACTATGAGATTTTAATGGAGGTTGTTTAACATATGTGACTATCTTGATGCATAAACTCTGAAAGGTATTATTTTTAAAAAGTCTACCTGGATGGCTAAAGCTGACATCAGATAAAGTAGCTGATAAAGCAGTTGAACCACCATAACTAAGAAGTGCAACCCACCCAGAGATAAGCTGAACAGAAATTCATTTATGGAGAAGCTGAATTAGTCAGATCTTAATGCCAATGTGTTTATAGATTCTAAGGGGGCAGCTGGAAACATGAACAAGTGACGCTATGAGTGATCTGATTTCTGAGGAGATGTGGGAAGCTTGGAAGATTGTAATCACCAATCCTTGAGACGTGAGGAGTCTAACAACCAGCAGCCATATGTAGAGACCACACGTGAAGTGGGGGCAGTGCTGGAGAGACTTTGAATCTTTAATTTTATTTAATTTTCATTAATTTAAATTTAAATAAAAATCTGATATTCTATTCAGCTATTCTAACATTTTTAGGTATGCTTTGGATAACTTAGATATAAATGTCTTCATTTTTTTCAAGTGTATATGAAATGTAAATACAGATCAAGTATACCCAATGAAAATTTAGTGTCCTCATTGAGAGCCACTATAAGTAGAAAATATACACTGGATTTTAAAAGCTTTATATGAAGAAAAGTAAACTATTTCAATAATTTTTTAATATTGATTACATGTTGAAATGCTAATATTTGGAAAAACATGGCTAAATAATACATTATATTAAAAGTAATTTCACTTGTTTTTACTTTTTAAAATGTAGCTACTAGAATATTTAAAATTCCATGGTGTGTTAGCCCGTTCTCACACTGCTATGAAGAAATACCTGAAACCAGGTGATTTGTAAAGAAAAGAGGTTTAATGGATTCACAGTTCCACATAACTGGGGAGGCCTCAGGAAACTTGCAATCATGGCAGAAGGCACCAGTTCAAAGGGCAGCAGGAGAGAGAATGAGTGCCAAGCAAAGAAGGAAGCCCCTTATAAAACCATTAGATCTCATGAGAACTCACTCACTATCAGGAGAACAGCATGGGGGAAACTGCCCCCATAATTCAATTATCTCCACCTAGTCCTGCACTTGACATATGGGGATTATTGCAATTCAAAGTGAGATTTGGTTGAGGACACAGAGCCAAGCTGTGCCTTCAATGTAAAGAGTACTGTGCCAAATACTTTGGAGAATGCAAACGTGAGCTATATAGAGGTACTTTCCTCTGATAACAAGCGAATGTGTATTCTCAGGAAATATTTTCTCTAGACTTCACCCATACTTTTCTAACTTTCCTCTCTTCACAGATGTTTCTTGCTCTCATCTTCCTGAGTTATCTTCTTGGAGTGTATCACCTCTGAAACTTACATTGAAATTTGATTCTCAATATGGCAGTATTGAGCAGGTGTTTGCATCATGGGGACATCTTACAGGAGTGAGTGAGTTCTTGATCTTCCTGGAATGTATTAGTTCCCATAAGTGTGTCCACCTTTTCAGGTGTCCCTCTCTGCCCACACTTGCTTCTTCTTCTACTTTCTTCCCTGAGTTCAAGTAGCACAAGACTCTCACCAGAATTGTAAGCCAAGTAAACTTCAGGTATTCTACTATAGCAACACAAAATGACTAAGACTCAAGTTTCTAGACCATCATAAAATACATGAAAAAAATAACAGAAATGTTAATTTTTTAAATGATCCACCAGGACCCAAATAGAAATATATATGTTAGAAAAATTATAACAAATCTAATTAAGAAATATAGTTATTGTAATAGCTGAAATTATTATTGTAATCATCCTCTCCCTCCTGACCCTTTTCATACTGCACATTCTATTCTGTGATGGCTGAATAGAGTGTGCAGTATTCTTGCTTCAAAAAAAAAAGACTCACCTGTCAGAAAAAGCTAAAAACAAGGATTTAGTATAGCATCTGGCAGATATTATTAATTATGCCAACTAAAACAGATGGTCAGTAAAGCTTCAAAACCTGGTTTTTTTTATAGCCTAGAATGACAATGAATAATAGGTCAAATATTACTCTGGTGATTGATATTTATTGAAGAAGATTAAAGTGGGCCTCCTAAAATTTTCCTTGTTTCAATAGTTGTCTTCTCTCCCAAAATTTCAGAATAGTTTACATACTTCCTTGTTTACATGATAAGGTGTCATTTTGAAAAGTTGACCGTGATATTTTTATCCATTTTTCTTAAAAAATGTTAGAAACTAAAGAAAAATATTATACCTTATAACTTATATCCCATAACTCTAACTCCCAATACTATCTACAGATCAAAAGGACCATAGAAAAAGCATGAAATTACTTTGTATAACATGAGCAAGGGAATTGTATACATGTTACACACACACACAGACACACACGCACTAGAATGTTTATATGGCATGAGGCATAATCCTCAGAAATCTTAATTTATCACAAGAATTTAACCTTTTCATTCTTCACTGCCATTGCTGTTCCTGGACTTCTATTCCTGTGGCTCAGCTTCTGACTCAGACCACACTCATTCCTTAGAACATCCAAATGTCATTGCAATTCATCATCATTTTTGTAATCTTTAGTGACATGACTCCTTGTTTTTTATAGGTTTAAACAGATTTTGCATTAATACACAATGATTCTACATTCTTTTCTACCTCCAAAAGTAGTAAAATGTATGTCATATCCACAGTGATGTAAGTACCAGTGACTTCCAGGGGCAGTTAAATCAAGGTTAGAATACTTAGTTTAGGAAATCTCAAACCCTTAAGTTTGCTAGATTTTCATAAGGCAGTCTCTGAAAATAGTGACTATAGGATTTTTTTGAAAAGAATAAATAGAAAATATTTTTAGATTAATAAAATCTCTGGGTTAAATGGTTCTCACTCTATAAAATTTTCCACTTGATGTTTGAAAATTCCCTCATAATTTTACTTCTAATAATTTAATTCAATATTTATTTTACATCTCCAATTTGCAAAGTATTGTGTTAGGTACTTTAATGAACAGGGAAAACAGGAGCCTTTCCTCTGAGTACTTGTCATCCAAACTGAAAGGCAGGATAGAAATATGTGGTGAGGTTTCCAAGACAAATGCAAGTGGCAGTTTTATGAGATGGAACCCACTCTTTCCTTTCCTCCACATGTTTCATCTTTATTTATATTAGTTAATTTACATGAGGTCTTTCAGTAGTTTTGTCTAAGAAGAAAGGGCAAAGAAGACGGAAAAGTTGTTTTGTGCATAAACCTCATAGGGAAAAGGTAACAGAGGAGAGGAATGAAAGATATAGCATAGATCTCTAAAGAAACCATTTTTGAGCCTTTACAGGAAGTGATATTAGAAATAGAAAACTGAGATAATTTTTTCAAGTTAGATTATATGAGACTTACAACATAAAGTAATGGTATAGGCAGGGGAATGCAAATAATAAAATGTGATATGGATTTGGGTAAATAAGATCATTTTTAACTTCCTATTCTTTTCTAGAAATTGCAAATTTTTGACTTACTAAGAGATCAAATAATCTAGCAGAGGAAACTTCAGTGCTTGAAAAAACTGCAGGAAAAAGTACAACAGCTATTAAGAGGTCTCATGGCACTAGTGTCTGTGTTGAGTCACCACTCTTAAATGGCTAGTGCAGAAGAACCTGAAGAGTCTCGGTCCTGAGCACATCACAATGCTGCTTGTCACCTCAAAAATAACAAATTTGTATGAATATGCATAAGTCCTGTAATGATATATGTAAGGTTGAGCTAAGGAGCTATTGAAATCCACAGATGAAGTCCTGGGATATACAGATTACAAAGTTCTGAAACAATGATGAACAACTTAGAATGGAATACAGCTAAGTACAGTTAACTACAAAACTGTATGACAGGAACTTCATATATCATAAAATTTCAGAGACAATAGAAGGCTGGAGGAGTCAGTAAAACTTTCTGAAAGTGTTAGGAATAACATGGGACATCAAAGGATGATAGCATTTTTTAATACAGTGAAACAGGAGATGTTTCAGGTAGGTTTAATATAACTGTTTTAAGTTGCAGCTGTGATGCCCTTCTAACAACCTGACCAGATCTGGTAGCCCTTTATTCTTCAAAGGAATCCAATCCAGTAGAGCATATCTTGTCTTTAATTTACTATTTGGTTTGTTTATTTAGAAAATCATTGAGCACTAACCACAGCACTAAATAAGGAATCTGTATACGTACAAACGCATCTGTGCCGCCAGAGAGCTCACAGTCCAGTGGGAGAAGATAGACAAACATAAGAAAAATTACAACACAAAGGGATAAATGCAGTGAGAGAAGTCTGTATGCAATGCTATGGACCAATTTCCAGTCTCAATTCCTGTGAAGGACAGACCAAGGTGGACATGCTTTAATCATGTGATATTGAGAACCCATGCCTTAAGGTGAATGGATTTGGTGAGAGAAAAACTTATGACAAAAATCTGGAAATAACTTAGAGCCTGTTTCAAAAAGGTGAACTGGACAAATGTCCATCTCAGGATTTGGGGAGGGACTCAATGGGAAAGCAAGTCAGTCAAAGCCAAAGAGCCTTCATTAGAGGAAAGACTGGATAGAGCATAGGGGACACTCAGGATAATTGCACAAGTTGTAACTCAAGAAAGGGAAGACATAGGAGATGGAGCAGAAACAGAGAAACCAAGATGCCAATAGCACTGAAAATAAGAAAAGGCCTGCCTCAGTTTTCCATAGCCTTGTATCCCACTTCTAGCACATCTGAGGACCAGCTATAAATCTGTTTCTGCCCTTGAGCCATATATTTGAATATGACCCCACAGTAATTTCTGCATTGACCAAAGCTTGATATTAAAACTCTTTAGAAGTTACCTAACTTTTCGGAATTTTTAACTGGCTCCATCACCCATACATAGTGTCCTGACTTTCTGATTTCTCTTTAGATTCCTAATTCCATCCCATTTTCCCCACCATCATCATCCCATTTTTCTTGTATTTCTCCTCAGTAGCCAATTTTCTGTACCTTTCTAATGCCTTGAAATTTAGCAAACTCTTTTATTGACTTAATTTCTATCGATCCTTGGGGGTAATTTAAGTTTTCTATTGAGCAGCATTCCAAGTCATTTCCCAAACAAAAATAGTTTCTTCTCTAAAAAGGTTAGTATTGATGACTAACATAAAAATTGTGTACTGTGTGTCTGTGTGTGTTTGTACACTTGAACAAAAAGAAATTAGCTAAAATCCATATCAAAGTATTAATAGTTATATCTAAGAAAAGGTTGAGGGCAAATTCTGTATTTTTCAGACATAAATATTTTGTTTAAAATGTGAATTCTTCATGTAATAAAATTATTTTCCAAAATTATTGTTGTAATTGTTATTATTTATGCAATGTGTAATAAATTTAATTTATTATTATAATAAAAGATAATATAAATAAAAAGCATGAATGCAGAAAAAGACACAGCATTTGGCCAAAAAAAGAAAAATATATACAATTATGACACTGATAAAAAGATATTTTATGTAGTAGTAAAAAACAGCTCTTGAGAAACACAAAAGAAAACTAATTGAATAAAACAGAGAGTTCAGAATCAGACACGTGCACATATGGAAACTTATTCCATGATAAAGTTGTACCACGAAATCAATAGAGAGACAGATGTTTTAATAGACGTCCTCACCCATTTTTGCAGAATATCTCAGACCAGATAATTTACAAGGAACAGAAACTTACTGGCTCACATTTCTGGAGGCTGGGAAGTCCAATATCAAGTGCAGGCATCTGGCAAGGGTCTTCCTGATATGTCATCCCATGGTAACGGTAAAATGTCAAGAAAGAACAAGAGTAGGTCAGGCATGGTGTCTCACACCTGTGATCCCAGCACTTTGGGAGGCCAAGGCGGACAGATCACTGAGGTCAAGAGTTTGAAACCAGCCTGACCAAACTGGTGATACCCCATCTCTACTAAAAATACAAAAACTAGCCAGGAGTGGAGGTACATGACTGGCATCCCAGCTAATCTGGAGGCTGAGGCATGATGAAAATTTCCTGAATGTGAGGAGGCAGAGGTTGCAGTGAGCCAAGATTGTGGCACTGCACTCCAGCCTGGGTGACAGGGCAAGACTCCATAAAAAAAAAATGGCCTGGACTTATCTTTTATATGGCCACCAATTCCACCTATGAGAGTAGAACCCTCATGACCTAATCACCTCTCAAAACTTTCACCTCTTAAAACTATTATAATGGGAATTAAGTATCAACATGAGTTTTAGAGAGGACAAAATCAAACCAGAGCAGTAGATAATATTATGAAAATAATATTCTCTACAATATGGAGAAATATATAATTGGAATTCTGCATATTAATAAACAAAAATTATCTCTAGATGAGGACAACAGTGAAAGATTAATCTATAAAAATAATTTTAAAATAAGAAAATTTATTTGTGTCCTAAAATTTCTTAAAACTTCAAGAGTACAATGTATTAGGAAAAATCAATTAACTCAATTATACATATTTTTAAAGGATTTCTGTTTAATAAATCATGACAGAAAAATTAATAGCTTGTCTTTGTGTGGGTTCTTGCCACAGAGCAGAACTTGTGTACATGTAGTTTATTCTGTGAAGATGAAAAGGAATGAGTTCCTGCGAAGAGAAAAACAGGACAGGAGTAGACATTCATACAAGCACATATTATCAGTCAGGCCACTGTCGTGGCCTTCATTCTGTTGGGACCTTTTGAGGACCTGTGTAGAATGCATTTAAAATTGTTTACACAAGAAAGATGTGATGATTAACTTCATGCTTCAATCTGACAGGGTTGCAAGAAACCCAGATAGTTCCTCAGACTTTTTTATAGATGTTTCTCTTTCAGTGTTTTTTAATGAGATTAACTGCAAATCTATAGATTAAGCAATGCAGTTTGCCCTCCATAATGTGTGTGGTCTCCACCCAATCACTTGAAGGCCTGAATAGGACAAAGGCTAACCAGAATTCTCCTGAGTTAGAGAGAATTCCTACTGCATGACAGCCTTCAAACTGAGATGTTGTCTTTTTCTTCAAACTTGAACCAAAACATTGGCTATTCTGGGTCTCTAGACTGCCGACCTTTGGACTAGAACTGCACCATTGACTCTTCTGGTTCCTAGGCCTTTGCACTGGATTGGAACTATACTATTGGTTCTCTTTGGTGTCCAGCTTACCAAATCACCCTGCAGATTATGGGACTTGTCAGACTCCATAACTGTGTGAGCCAATTCCTTATAATAATATATATACTTAATAAAATATATAATGATATATATTTATAGATACATGTATCCTATACACATTCTATATCCTATTGATTTTGTTTCTCTGGAGAACATTGGCTAACACAGGTTTTTGTGCCAAGAATGATTCTATAGGGACATAATTTTAGAAATGAGCCTACTGAATTGCTTCTAGAATTTCTGGAATTAGCTTTCTAATCTGATTAGATTTACATATTATTTCCATCACATGATACGTGATTTGGCAATAGAGATACATAAAATATTACCATTAGACACTCTTAATCAACTATTATAAGAAAATCTGAGCTACTGAATATATGATATTTTCAAACATTTTTTTCAAACTAATATAGTGAGATCAGCTGTTAGCTACTAATGTCATTAGATACAGTGGAAAAAGAAAAAGATAAGCTCAGAGATTTAAATTTCTCCTGTAGCAACAGAGCTGAGATTAGCTAAAACTAAATTCAGAATCTCAGCTTGCAACTGGCTGAAGTACAACACAGTCTCCTAGATTAACAAGGTGTCTGCTATTAAAGTGAGGGCAGTGATTGGCAAATAATGGGATCCTCAAAGTTGAATGAGGTTCTCTGGGAAGACCCTGATGAAGCTGAAGGCATTGAGCCCCAAAATTGAGAGGAGTCTTCTTTGTCAATGGAAGCAGTCTCCCCACCTTGTGGAAGAGGGCTCTTCACCCCACTGGAAGCAGCCTCTCTACCTCCAGTAGAAGCAGCCTTTTCACCCCTATCATAGGAGATTAATGCTGCATTTCCTGAGGAAACTGTGACCTCTCCTGATGCAGTTGCCATGAAAGACAATGCTAAATCTCCTCAGGACCCACTGTCTTCACCTTTCCAGCTGCTCACACACCTAACACCTGGACATTTAACTAGACTCAAGTCCTACAAACCCCTAAAGGTGAGGTACAGAGCATGACTCAGAAGGAAGTACACTACGCTCCAAAAGAACAGAGTTTTCTAATTTAAACAAATAGGAATCTAGGGAACATTATTTGAAATGAATACTAAGGGTGTGGAATAATGGTGGAAGAAACACCAAGTTAAATCAAGCCACAAAGGTTTTGCATTTAATATTGTAGCTCAAGGAGTTAGAAAGGGCTCTAACATTTTATTTGGTTGGTTGGTTGGCTAAGATAGGAACCACCAGTGAGAGAGTTACAAATGCCAGACCCTCCTTGGTTAAATGTAAAGGAAGAGATTCAAAGGCTTAGGGAGACTGGAATGTTAATAGTTGATTTGTCATTTAAAAGATCTACCTATGCACTCTAGAAGGGTCAGGAAGACACATCTTTCACCACGTCAGTGAGAAACAAATTTGTGATGGGAGCCCCAGCAACCTGGAAGAGCTTTGTGATTACTCTTTTCTGTAGGCCAGACCTTCCAATAGGAACTATAGTTTGTAATGAATTAGAAAACTAAATCCTATGGAATTAATTAGATACTGGGGAGGGTCAATGGAAGTAACTTGATCCTTAGGTCAAGTAGCAGCACTCAATTTCCAAAGGTGAAGCAATAGATGGAATGTTTGTGTCCCCCTCAAACATTAACATGTTGATCTCCTATCCCACAATGTTAGGGTATTTGGAGGTGGAGCCATTGGGAAGTAATTAGGTTTAGATGAGATCACAAGGATAGAGTCCCTATGATGACATCAGTGTTCTCATAAGAAGAGAAAGAGACATAAGAGCTCTCTCTCTCTCTCTCTCTCTCTCTCTCTCTCTCTCTCTCTCTCTCTCTCTCTCTCTCAGGTACATGCACAGAGGAAAGGCCATATGATCACCCAATAAGAAAATGACCACCTAAAAGGGAGGAAAATGGTGACCACCTAAAAGCAAGTAAAATGGCTACCACCAAGAGCCAAATATGCCAGCACCTGATCTTGGACTTCCCAGCCTCCACAACTGTGGTAAATAAATGTCTGATGCTTAAGCCACCTAGTCTATGCTATTTTGTTATAGCAGCCCCAACAGATTGAGACAGACAAGGTGGGTGTAGTTACTGTACTAGAGTTGAATAGAGCCAAAGTATCAATCAGAATACTTACTCATGCAGACTTACGGCATTGGCTAGTTACTCATGGTCTCCCTCAACCTGACACAGGTAAGAATCCTACTAAAGTTTTCACTTGCTCTGTATAAGTGGAAAAGTTCTAGGTCAAGTGAACAAAAGTCTAATCTGAATCATGAAAACAGTCATGGCCTCTCAAATTCCCAGACTTGAGCCAGTTTGTAGACCTAGAACTCTTTGAATGAAGGGGTGGTCAAGTCCCTTGAGGAAAAACCCTGGGCACTGTCAAAAAATTATACTGTTAATCCTTCACTTGGCCATCGTCAAAGGAATCTATGGTCTTTTATCAGGGTCATTGTGCACTAGGGAAAAAAATAATCAGAACTTTCATTGATTCTGAAGTGACACTTATTTCAGGAAACCAAAATATCGCTGTTGTTCATAACTCAGAGTAGCAGTTTATAGAGGTCAGAGTCCATGGAGTTTTAGCTCACAGAAGGTGCAGTGGGTTTCTTGAACCCACCCTGTGATTAATTACTCAGTTTGGACTGGGTAATCAGAAAAAATATATATATATGTGTATATATATATGTATATATTTGTGTATATATATGTACATATATGTGTATATGTATAGTATATATATACACATATATGTATATATACGCATATATATACATATATATGCATATATATGTATACATACATATATATGTACACACACACACACACAACATTTGGCAGGATTCCCACATTGGTTCCCTAACCTGTTGAGTAAGGGCAATCTGGTGGGAGAGGCCAAATGGGAGCTGCTAGAACGGTGTCTACCTTGGCAAATAGGAATTTTAAAAACATAGTGCATTCCTGGAGAAATTGTAGAGACGAATGCCATTATACAGGACTTGAAAGGCACAGAAATGATAATTCCCACCACATTTCCATTTAACTCATCAATTTGGTCTGTGTAGAAGACAGATTGATCTTGGAGAATGACAGTGGATTTTCATAAGCTTAACCAGGTGGTGACTCTAATTGTAGCTGCTGTGCTAGATGTGGTTTCACTGCTTGAACAAATTAACACATCCCTTTACCTAGTATGCATCTATTGATCAGACAAGTGCTTTTTTCTTCATATCTGTTAAGAAAGATTACTGAAAGCAGTTTGCTTTCAGCTGGCAAGGCCAGAAATACACGTTCACTCAAACTCAGTGATATATCACTGTCCAAACTCAGTGATATATCACTGTCCAAACTCAGTGATATATCAACTCTGCAGCCTTATGTCATAATTTAGTTTACAGCGATCTTAATAACTTCTCTCTCCATAAGATATTACACTTGTACGTATATTCATGACATTATATTGAGTGGATCTAATGAATAAGAAGCAGCAAACCTTCTAGATTTATTGGCAAGACACTTGTATGTGTTGGAAGGTGGGAAATAAATCCAATAAAAAATCAGATGCCTTCTACCTCAGTGAAATTTCTAGGGGTCCAGTGATACAAGGCATGTTGAGACATCCCTTTTAAGGTGAGGGATAAACTATTGTTTCTGGTCCTTCCTACAACCTAAAAAGAGTCACAATACATAATGGCCTTCTTTGGATTTTGGAGAAAATATATTCCTAATGTGGGCGTGTTACTCCAGCCTATTTGCCAAGTGACTCAAAAACTGCTAGTTTTTAAGGTTCAAAACAAAATAAAGGCTCCATAATACGTCCAGGCTGCTGTGCAAAACTGCTTTGCCATTGAGCCATAATATCCAAAAAATACAAAGGTGTTTGAATTATCAGTGGCAGACAAAAAAGCTTTTTGGAGCCTTTGGCAAGTCCCTACAGGTGACTCACATCTAAGGATCATGGGATTTGGGGGCAAAGTCCTGGCATCCTTTATGAATAACTATTCTCTTTTTGAAAAACAGCTCTTGGGCTGCTACTGGGCCTTAGTACAGACCAAATGCTTAACTATGGGCCATGAATTAACGTATAAACTGAGCTGTCCATTATGACCATAACTAAAAAGTGATTGCACCTGGTTGTTCACTTTGTTTGAAAGGAGAAACGGCCAGATGTGTAATCATATATAGATTTGTGGGCTGTGGCCAATGTTCTGATTGGATCGTAAGAAATTTGGAAGAAACATAAATGGAGAATTGGTGCCAAGAAAATCCGGGGGCAGATATACAGATAGATCTTTCTAAAAACACAAGAAAAATCTGAAGTTATTTGTGTCTTAAGTTAATGCTCACCAAACCATTAACTCACTAGAAGGAGATTTTAATAATCAACTGTATAGGGTAACCTATTATTTGGATACCAGTCAGCCTCTTCCCCAACAACCTCTATCATTGCTCAGTGGGGTCATTAACAAAACAGACATGGTGGCTGGGATAGAGATTACATGTGGGCTCAGCAACATGGACTTCCACTTACCAAGGCCAACCTAGCTATGTCCACTGCTAAGTCCTTAAATTACCAGCAGCTGGTATAAACAATGAGTACACAGTATGATAGCATTCCCCAGGGTGATCATATAGCTACTAAGCTTTCTTATCTACTGTCATGGTATTCCATGTAGCATTTCTTCTGGTCAAGAAACTTACTTCATAGCAAAAGCAGTTTGGCAATGAGCCCATGCTCATGGAATTCACTGGTTTCACCATCTCCTCCACCATCATAAAGGGGCTGAATTGATGGAAAAGTGGAATGATCTTTTGATGACTCATTAGCAGCTCCAGTTAGGTGGCAATAAATTGCAGACCTGGGACAAGGTTCTCCAGGAGGCTATATATGCTCAGAATCAGCATCCAATATATGGTGCTGTTTATCCCATAGCCAGGTTTCTTGGAGTCCATGAATCAAGGGATGGAAATGGGCACAGCACACCTGAGTGTTATCCTTATTGATGCAATAGCAAACCTTTGCTTTCTATCCCTATAATTGTAAATTATGCTGACCTAAAAATCTTAGTTCCAAAGGGAGGAATGCTCCTACTAGAAAAAAACCATATTTCCATTGAACTGGAAGTTAAAACTGCCAACTTGCCACTTGGGGCTTCTCAAGCCTCTGAAACAAGAGGCAAAGCAGAGAGTTACTTTGCTGGCTGGGGAGGCTGATCCTGACTACTAAGAGGAAATTGGACTAGCTCTTCACAAGGGAGGTAAGAATGAGTATGTCAGGAATACAGGAGATCTCTTAGGGTCTCTTTGAATTATCATGCTCTGCGATTAAGTTCAATGGAAAACTATAATAACCCAATTCAGGTAGGACTACTAATGGCCCAGATCCTTTAGTAATAAAAGTTTGGGCCACTTTCCAAGGTGAAGGACCACACTTGGCTGAAATGCTTTTTGAGGTAAAGGGAATACAGAATAGGTCATGGAAGAAGATGGCCAGCCAAGCTGACATGGGTGGGGGCCATATACAAGTTAATTTTGTGTGTCCATTTGACAGAGCAATGGGGTGTTCAGATACTTGGTCAAACATTATTCTGGGCGTTTCTGTGAAGGTGTTTTCGATGAGATTAATATTTAAATTGGCAAACTGAGCAATGCAGATTGCCCTTCACAATTCGAGGAGACCTCATCCAATTATTTGAAGGCCTGAATAGAACAAAACTGCTGATTCGCCTCTGAGTTGAGAGCATTCTTCCCACGTGACAGGCTTTAAGCTGAGACACTGGCTTTTTTCTGCTTTGGGACTGAAACTATACCATCAGCTCTCCTAGGTCTCCAGACTAATGACTCACCCATACATCTTGCGACTTACCAGGCAACATAATTTCATAAGCTAATTCTCTGGAGAACACCAACTGGTACCACAGAGAAAAAAAGATGGCTTTACCCTCCATCTCTGGTTCCCCATTTGTCAAGATTTGTCCATGAAATGTTAACTCACTCACACATTCAATTTGACACATGCATGTGCCCAGTGGATTCCCACAACCACACCACAGAAGGAACTGAGAAATCCTCAAGGCAGAAAGTGAAAAATATAGAGTGAAGTTGAGGTGAGATGCTTTGAGACCGAGCTGCATAAACTTGCATGGCTGGTATAAAAGGTAGGCTGCATAGACAAACATGGATGTATAAAAGATAGACTGAGCAGGTGTGAGGCAGGGCCCACCCACTACATGTGTCACTCAGATAAACTCATGCACTCCATTAAGTCCAATACATTACAGAATCCTTCAAGCAGTGCCCTGTCAAATTCTTTACAAAAGACTTAATATAGAAAGAAGAAAACTACCATTCCTGCTTCTGGTCCTTAGACCATAATTACTAATCATCTTCCTGCCTACCACCTATGCTAAATGAAGTCTAAACTAAGGCTGCTGCAACTGACTCTTTACAGCTCTCACTGAGTGCGGAAGTACCAAGAGATATATAAGTGAATCTTCTGGGTTCTACACATACTACTTCCTATCTGCAGCAAAAGTGTTATTTGGTTTTTCATAGTGATGAGAACAAATTATCCCAATAATACAGTGACTGCTTTCTTTGCCTGGTGTCAATAGATATTCCTCTATTTAATGTAATCTTCTTCTTTTTTTTTTTTAATTTTTATTGCATTTTAGGTTTTGGGGTACATGTGCAGAACATGCAAGATAGTTGCATAGGTACACACGTGGCAGTGTGTTTTGCTGCCTTCTGTCCCCTCACCCATATTTGGCATTTCT
>JAPYYA010002284.1:0-14164 GCA_028533165.1 Leontopithecus rosalia
TCTCTGATGATGGTTTGAATTTCTGTGGAATCTGTGGTGATTTCCCCTTTATCGTTTTTTATTGCATCTATTTGGTTGTTCTCTCTTTTCTTTTTTATCAGTCTGGTTAGTGGTCTGTCTATTTTGTTGATCTTTTCAAAAAACCAGCTCTTGGATTTATTGATTTTTGAAGGGTTTTTTGTGTCTCTGTCTCCTTCAGTTCTGCTCTGATCTTCGTTATTTCTTGTCTTCTGCTAGGTTTTGAGATTTTTTGATCTTGCTCCTCTAGCTCTTTCAATTTTGATGACAGGGTGTCAATTTTGGATCTCTCTTCTCTTCTCATATGGGCACTTATTGCTATATATTTTCCTCTAGATACTGCTTTAAATGTGTCCCAGAGATTTTGGTACATTGTGTCTTTGTTCTCATTGGTTTCGAAGAACTTCTTTATTTCTGCCTTCATTTCATTGTTTATCCAATCAACATTCAAGAGCCAGTTGTTCAGTTTCCATGAAGCTGTGTGGTTCTGAGTTAGTTTCTGGATTCTGAGTTCTAACTTGATTGCACTATGGTCTGAGAGAGTGTATGATTTCAGTTGTTTTGCATTTGCGGAGGAGTGCTTTACTTCCAATTATATGATCAATTTTTTTTTAATTTAAATATGCTCAAAGGAATTCACATGTTAATTTTGTGTGCATGTTCTTTTGAGGAGGAAATGTTTTTGAATACTGGCATTTTTCTGACAGATGAGGATATTTCAATATGTGTGAGATACTAAATATTCTGCACTATACATTTTCTGTGTTGGAAATTTATTTTATTTATTTATTTATTTATTTTTTTGTGGAGGTTGCAGTGAGCCGAGATTTTGCACCATTGCACTCCATCTTGGACAACAAGAGTGAAACGGAAGGGAGGAAGGGAGGAAAGAAGGAAGAAAGGAAGGAGAAAAGTTGCCTACAGATCAGACTTTTGTAACGAGGAGTGTATTCAAAAGCCGGGAGAGAAGTTATGGTGTAAAGGAAGCCTTCCACCTATAAATCTGAGAAGCCCCCTATAATACTTTTTTTTTCTTTTTTTGGAGGAAGAGAAAGAGATTAGAGCAGAAGTTTATTCAAGTGGAGAGAAGGAGAGGAAGAAAGAGAAAGAAAAAGAGGGAGAGAGAACAGTAATATTGCTTAATTCTAAGAATGGTTATTAATAATGGCTGATCAATATTTTGTGTATTGAAAGTGGAGAATGTATATTTTGTGTATTTAAAGTGGAGAGCGCTATACATATTTATTAAGTTTACTTGTTCTGGATCTGAATTCAAGTCCTGGGTATCCTTATTAATTTTCTGTCTCATTGAGTCTAAATCTCTTTATGGGTCTTATTTATCTGGGTGTTAGGATCGTTAGCTCTTATTGTTGCATTGATCCTTTTACCACTGTATCTTTGTTGCTCTATTTTATAAAATGCGAGAATTGCAATTCCTGCCTTTTGTTCATTTCTTTATTTTTGCTCTCCATTTAGTTGGTAAATCTTTCTCCAATCCTTTGTTTTGAGTCTTTGTGTATCTTTGGATATAAAATGGGTCTGGATGTATTATACCGTTAGGTTTTGGCTGTATCTCTTAATTGGGGAATTGGGGATAAAATAGCCAGTTAACATCAAATGGCAGTAACCCTAACTTTAAATCGACTAAATTCCCCATATGAAGTTTAAAGTGGTTTTTTTCAGTTCTGTGAAGAAGATCATTGGTAGCTTGATGGGGATAGCATTGAATCTATAAATTACTTTGGGCAGTATGGCTGTTATCACAGTATTGATTCTTTTTAACCATGAACATGGAATGTTTTTCCAACAGTTTGTGTCCTCGCTTAGTTTGAAGAGGTCCTTTATATCCTTTGCTAGATGTATTCCTAGGTATTTTAGTCTCCTTGTAGCAATTGTGAATGGGAGTTCACTCTTCATTTGGCTCTCTTTAAATCTGTTATTGGTGTATAGGAATGCTTGTGATTTCTGCACATTGATATTGTGTCCTGAAACTTTGCTGAAGTTGCTTATCAATTTAAGGAGATTTTGAGCTGAGATGATGGGGTCTTCTAAGTATACAATCACACCATCTGCAAGTAGAGACAGTTTGACTTCCTCTTTTCCTATTTGAATACTCTATTTCTTTTTCTTTGCCTGATTGCTCTGGCTAGAACTTCCAATACTATGTTGAATAGGAGTGGTGAAAAAGGGCACTCTTGTCTAGTGCTTGATTTCAAAGGGAATGCTTCCACCTTTTGCCCATTCAGTATGATATTGGCTGTGGGTTTGTCATAAATAGCCTTTATTATTTCATACCTGCACATGTACCCTTGAACTTAAAAGTTCAACCAACCCAACAAAAACCAAAATGACTACATTAAGCTCAGCTGGAGTCATTTGTATAAAAAACAAAGAAAAGGAGAAAAGATAAAATAATTTGGAACTGTGTTATCTAGAACAAGTGCCACCCCTACCAATTGGCTTTAATTTAGATATAAAGGCTTATATGGTTTACCTTCGTTTTTCAAATATTCATGAATTAGATATGGCCTACAGTAAAATAAAATTTTAGCCTCAAAGTCTCTGCTAAGAATTTTAATAGGGAGATAGTTCTGTTTTGGAAAGGATACGTGGCTAGATACTTCCTACTAGTAATAGTCTAAACCAGGAAATTACATGGTTTGATCTAGAGATAAGGTGGAGAACGAAAGTCATCTGGATAATAATGTAAATCTGTATCTTCCATTGTGGTTACAGAAAATCTTTAAAAATTGTATTGCCTGAGGAAAAATTTCCTCTTTCTGTCTAAGTATTATGTCTTCTATAACCCCTAACAATTAAATTAATATTTATTCCAGAACAATATATATGTTTGTGTTTGTATGTTTCTTATACTGTTAGAAATACTACAAAGCCACAAGTTTGGATTGTCAATACGACACCTGTTCTTTTTTTTTGAAACCATGTAATACAAAAGGTCATTCTGGTAAGAACTGAAAACATCTGTATCAACATGCCTTAGTTATTTTTTTTCCTAAAAACAAACAAATAAAAAATTCAAAAAGCCCTCTAACATGAAACTAAACCAGTAAACAACTTTACTATTTTCAAGAAATTCCTACAAATCAATTCATCAGAGATAAGTTTGCTTACCTCAGTAAATAGATAATTTATCATAGGTTTACTTATCATGTCAACACCTCACCTCAATGCATTCACCAATCCTAAATTATTGTGTTATAAACATTGTCCAATTCTAATAATTACCCTTTTTGGAAAAAATGTGCTTTAAACCCATCCTATTTTGAAAATCCTTGAGACCAGATTCCAAATCCTCTAAATTTTCTCCAATACTAAGACTCTGTCTGCTTTACTACAATAATATTTACTTTACTACTACAAATAATATTTGCTTTACTACTACTAATATTCTATTAGTCTTTATGAACAGAGTATCTGATGACACTTTTGGGAATTCAACACTAGGCATTTCTCGCCAATGCCATGGATAATGCTAGTTTGTTTTTGTTTTTCACTTAATCATGTGTATTGCATTAGTGAGGAGGAAAAGAAAAGGCCCAAAGTAAATATCATTCTTGTGGGTGATGGTAGTGTATTGCTAAGATAATAAGAAAAATTTATTCTCTGACTGCATCATAATGCAGCATCTCTCCTGGAATGACAGAGCAGTGGGAACTTGAGATTGGGGAAAAGGCTCTGAGCTGGTTTGTGTCCACAGATGGAGATGCCAGGCCAGCGTCAGTCTTTTCCTTGTACTCTGGCAACAGTCATATTTAGTACACGTTAAAATCCTGATCTCATTACCCACCTACCCTCTCTAGTTATGCCTATACTTCAAATTACAGTCACTCACTAGCCTAGTGGTGTAGTGAATTATGGAGCTGACAGCAAATGATAGTATTGTCTTCCCTACATACATTGCACTGAAGCTGAGGCAGCAATAACTTCACTGCTTCACAGAGGCTGGCCAGCAAGGAGTGCCCAGTAGGGTAATGTAGCAGCCTGGATGGTCTCTGAAAAGGATGACAGATACCTCCCCTTTCTCACATATGGTTTTTTAAAAGTATTTTCATGAAAAAGGGTAGTAGAACTTTGGGTTAGAGTTGCAAAGGGATATTTACTGCTTTATCTTTTCTCTGAAGTCTCTTCAGTGTTTTTGTCTGGTAAAGAAAAAAGAAGAAATAACTGCAATTCCTGCTGTGAACTTCTATCTCCCCACAGCCCTGTGGATGTCTAGAGGAGACACTGTAGTTCTTTCCAAGGCAAAAGTAGAAAAAGGAGGTTGATGATCAGGAAGTTGGTCTAAGGCTGCTGGGTGGTTCTAGAGATGTAACTACTAATGGGAGTTCAATAATTCAGCTCTCTCAGCCACGGGCACCAGGACAGCTGCTATTTTGATCAAACAATTATTTATCCTGACAAGGGTGGAACATGTGAGAAACCTCTTGGCAGCAGAAATTGTTTCTTTATTTTAAAGCAAGGTGATAAATTATCCTAGAAATAGGTTCTTGTTTTTTTTTTTCCTAAGAATATACATGGGTATAAAAGTAGTAATATAGTATTAATACAGTTCTTTCTAACTAAAATTAACATTGACTTTTTTTTAAAACCCAGGGTTGGTAAAGGTATAAATAATCTTTGCTACCCAGTTAAGGTAGAAATAATCTTCGTTACCTAGTTAATTATTCATTGTATGATAATTGCTGTTTCCGTAGTCATCTAAATGTTGATCGCCTCCACAGTGTCTTTTGTAATTCACTAATGTTGGAAATGCAAAAGACCCAATGAGAAATGGAGTTTCTTCTTGTCTTTCAGTCACAAGGTTAACTATGTTTTATTTTTGTTTTTTTCTCTCTTTTTTTTTTTTTTTGAGACGAAGTTTTGCTCTTGTTACCCAGGCTGGATTGCAATGGCGCAATCTCCACTCACCGCAACCTCTGCCTCCTGGGATGAGGCAATTCTCCTGCCTCAGCCTCCTGAGTAGCTGGGATTACAGGCACGCACCACCATGCCCAGCTAATTTTTTGTATTTTTTTTTTAGTAGAGACGGGGTTTCACCATGTTGACCAGGATGGTCTCGATCTTTTGACCTCGTGATTCACCCACCTTGGCTTCCCAACAGTGCTGGGATTACAGGCTTGAACCACCGTAACTATGTCTTTTAAATGGGTAGACAGCATATGAGGCAACAAGGAGGGCACCAATGGATGAATAAAGAAATCAAAGTTCCTACCTGGGCTCAGCAATAAATTCCCATGGCCTTGGGGAAATAATTTCACCTTGTGAACAACGACTTCCATTTTTCTAATTCTTTAGATCAAGGGTTAGCAAACTTTTTTCTTTTACTTAGTAGTAAATATTTCAGGCTTTGCAGGCCATTTGGTCTCTTGCAACATGTCAATTCTGCTCTTGTATTGCAAAAACAGCTATAGACGATGTGTAAATGAATGGGCATGGCTAATTTCCTGTAAAACTTTATTTATGGAGAGTTAAATTTGAATTTCATATTATTTTCATGTGTCATAAAATATTTTTTGTTTGTTTTTGTCCCAACCCCTATAAAATATAAAATGATTCCTAGTATGCGAGCTGTATAGAACCAGGTTGCAGGCTGGATTTGGCCTATGGGCCCTGGTTTACTAACCACTGCTCTAGATGCTTCCTAACAATAAAATTCCCTTTGGTTTCTTGAGTTTGGAACAGGCAAAGAACAAGCCAAGGTGAAGAATTAAAATGTGAATAAAGAAGCTTTTAGAGAGGTTGTAGAAGACAGCATGATGAAGTGATGTTTCTGGAAGAGTACAACAAGCAACTAGTTGAAGTGAAAGACGACACAGAAAAAAGGAGTAGCTTAAAAGAATAGACCTGCCAGGTTGATAATCAGAATATCTAACAACACATCATTGGCTTAAACCAAAACTAGAATTAAAACATAAGAAACTATAGGGATAAGTAGAGATGACTGTAGACAGGACATTATGTTTGTACACATGCACATTTGGATGTATAGTGGTCATTGACACACAGAGCCTCACAGAAACCCTTCAGTGACTCTGAAGAAGATTAGACATGCTTAATAATACATGCTTATGAGAAAAGAGGAACAAGGACATGACCGTAGGATGAGTAGGGATAAAAACATTTTAAGTAAGCTTGCAAAAGAGCTGCCTATTGTATCAGTATAATTTGCTTAAGAATAAGTTTCACATAATAGGTGTGGCAAGAGCACGTTGGCATATTGTATACTGACTTCTGCATATATCAACAAGAGGCAAAGAAAAACAACATTATTTAAATGTATAAAACCAACACAGACATTTATTTCACCTACTGGCTCTAAAGGAGATGACCTGTATTATTTTTTATCTGGGTAACCTGCTGAGTTGTTTTTGATAGGATATGATTGTTTTAATAAATATACTAGAGTGGCATGGATCTGTGACTTGCTTTATTTATTCAGACCAATGTCTTCAAAGGCTTCAGCCTACTCAGCATGAATATTAATTTATTTATCTATTTGAGAAAGGTATTTGAAAAAGATGACTTCCTTTGGCCATATAAGAAGATAAACTAAATCACAAAGGATTGAGATAGTTCCTAATTCAGCAAAACTGTACTTGCTCTGACGTTTTATTAATGGTGAAGAAAATATAGACACATTGGAAATATTTTACAAACATATTTCATGAATAAAAGTAATAAATAGCACTGGAGTGTTTTTTGTAGGGAGTTGTTTAAAGTAATAAATAAGTAGGATTTAACTAAGTGCTGATTAAAAGAAGAAATGTTAGCATTCTTCCTAAGAGTTATAACCATTAATTTGACTCCCCTTTTACTCATCAAATATACTCAGATGTATAATAAAAATTAATAAGGTGTTGTTAAGAAAAAATTAATAAGATGTTAAGAAAACATTTTTACAACTTCACATGCAAAAAATTGCTGACAATAGCTCTTTTTTTTTTTTTCAGACGGAGTTTCCCTCTTGTTACCCAGGCTGGAGTGCAATGGCGCAATCTCGGCTCACCGCAACCTCCGCCTCCTGGGTTCAGCCAATTCTCCTGCCTCAGCCTCCTGAGTAGCTGGGATTACAGGCTCGCGCCACCAAGCCCAGCTAATTTTTTGTATTTTTAGTAGAGACGGGGTTTCACCATGTTGACCAGGATGGTCTCAATCTCTTGACCTTGTGATCCACCCGCCTCGGCCTCCCAAAGTGCTGGGATTACAGGCATGAGCCACGGCTTTTGTCTTAAAGTAGGAATTCTTTTAATGGACTCAAAAATATTCATCAAGGAGAAAAGCCACAGACTACTCAATAATTGGTATTGTATTAAGTGAATGCATTAGTTTTCCCATTTTAGAACTCTGCTAGTGAGATTTAGTGGCATGATGTTCTGGAACTCTGCAGTTATTATTCTTATTTCATAATAAGCCACTCAGCCTCTTCTGGATATATGTATGGAAGCTCAATTATGGGAGTATTTGTAAAGGTGAACCTGGTTCTTTAGACTCCAACAAATGAAGGAGCACCTATTAAGTTTCTGAGACATTAGTGCTCTCAGAAGTCTATTACTATGTTAAAAATTATGGTGTATACCAAAATCAGTATGTTCTCTCCCTTCAATTTCTGTTAACAACAATGCCAGTGCAATTCCTGCTGCTTTGTGAAATAATGTTACCTATGTCTGGTTGACACACAGAAACTTGTACTTCTCCTCTGTTTTTCCTCTCCAGTGATCAGGTATTGATCATTCCTGTGATATTTGATTAAAAAAAAGTTTCACATTATAATAGAGTGATTTATAACCTTCAAGTCCTCAAAACATTTGTCAAATGCAAACAGATGTGAAACCACTAGCTTTTCATTTTATGTGACTAAGTTGGGTGATAAATTTTTGTAATGTCTCTGTCACATTTTAGTATCAGGGTCATGCCATCCTTATAAAACAAGTTGGAGTGTGTTACCTCCACCTTTATTTTCTTAAAAGTAAGACTTATTATTTCTTCTTTAGATGATTTATAGATTTTAGTGATGAGCCATATGGGCCTGCAGTTTTCTTTGTGAAAAGGTTTTGGTAATGGGTTCAATTCCTTTAAAAGTTACAGAGCTATTAAAAATGTTCTATTTCTTCTTTTGTCATATTTGGTTAATCATGTTTTTCAAGATTTTTTCTCATTCCACTTATATAATTATACTTATTAGGATAAAGTTCTTTATAATATTATCATTTTAGTATCTATGAGCTCTGTAATCGTATCAACTTTTTCATTGCTATAGGTAATTTGTGTTTCTTTACTTAATTCTTTTTTTATTTTTTTGAGACGGAGCTTTTTGCTCTTGTTACCCAGGCTGGAGTGCAATGGCACGATCTCGGCTCACTGCAACCTCCGCCTCCTGAGTTCAGGCAATTCTCCTGCCTCAGCCTCCCGAGTAGCTGGGATTACAGGCATGCACCACCATGCCCAGCTAATTTTTTTGTATTTTGAGTAGAGACGGGGTTTCACCATGTTGACCAGGATGGTCTTGATCTCTTGACCTCATGATCCACCCGCCTCAGCCTCCCAAAGTGCTGGGATTACAGGCTTGCTTTACTTAATTCTTGATCAATCTTTGTTAAGATTACCAATTTTATTAATCATTTCAAGTAAAAAAATCCATGGCATTGTAAACTTACTCTGTTGTTGGTTCATTTTCTATTAATATTTCTTAATAAAAATATGTACAGTAAAGACCATTCTGATAAGGTGTGATGGAAATAAGGAATATCTTACTGTGAATTGGAGTAAAAGCCATCCTTGTTATATCGTAGCAAAGATCTTGCCTCCATTGTGTTCCTATTCTAGGGTTTCATGAAGGTAGAACTTAAGAATGTTGAACTAGGATTTCTGGAAGAAATTTCTAAACAAATCAAAGAAGGAGCTGGGTGGTTACTTTGAGCTGCTTATACTGAGATGTAGGAGCAAATGAGTAATTTAAAACAGAATTTATAACTAAAGGGGAGAAAAGCCAAAAAATCTGGAAAAGTCACAGCCTGATCTTGTTAAGAGTGAAGAGGCAAATTTGGGAGAAATTGCTGAGGGTGTGGTCCAGTGATTACTTTCTAAAAGATTAGCATGAGTAAAACAGAGTTTGGCTGTGTATTAGGACACGGAGAAAAGGTACAACTCTAGGAGGGCAGAATGGCTTTGTGAGATGGGCCTGGAGTTCCCTGCATCCATACGTTGCTGCTCCCTGGATCCTGGCTGCTCCAACCATGTCTCAAGTGCCTCCAGGTGTAGCTTGTGCCGCAGCTTTGGAGGGCACAAGCAATCAGCCTTGGTAGCGTCCACATCCATGGAGTGCTAATTCTGCAGGTCTGCAAAATGCAAGAGAGGTAGAGATGTGGTAGTCTCCATCTAGATTTCAAAGGACATATTAATCTGCCTGGGAACTCAAGCAAAAACTTGCTTCAGGGGTGAAGTTGCCACAGGTAGTCCCTACCATGGAAAAGTCTAGTGGAGTGTGAGAGTGCAGCCACTGCTGGGTTGGGCCACTGGCAGCATGCGACATCCACCTGGGAAAGCTACAGACACTGGGCTCCAACTCATATGAATAACCATGTGAGCTGTGCATCCAGCACAGCCCTAGAAGTAAGGCTGCCTAAGGCTGCCTTGGGGGCCCAAACCTATTCCAGTATGTCAAGAAGACAGCATATGGAATAAAGTATTATTTTGCAGTTATAAGATTAAATGTCTACCCTGCTGAGTTTTGGATTTGCTTGGGCTGGGTACTTCTTTCTGTTGGCCTATTTCTCCTTTTGGAAACTGAAATGTTTATCCAATATTTCTCCCACCACTGGATCTTCAAAGTTGGAAACTTGTTTTCCATTTTACAGGCTCATAGCTGGAAGGAGCTTGCCTTGAGTCTCAAAAGAGACTTTGGACTTGAAACGTTTGAGTTGTTGCTGAAACAGGTAACACTTTGCAGCTATGTGGTGATTGTATTTTGAACCTGAAAAAGATAGGAGTTTGAAGAGCCAGGGGCAGAATGCTATTGATTTGACTGTGTCCCCTTTGAAACGTACGTTGAAATTTGATTCCCAATTTGGCAATGTTTGGAGGTGGAACCTAGTGTGAGGTGTTTGAAACTTGAAGTACTTAGTTCCCATGAGAGTGGGTTGTTATAAATGAGACCAGCCTCTCTTGTGTGTCCCTTTGAACTCATCTGCTCACCTTACTGTGTTAAAATGTGCGTGCTGAATGAAGATACTTCCAAACAGGCTTTGTGCAAGCAACATCACTGTTTATTAACCTGGGTGCAGGCAGGCTGAGGCTGAAAAGGGCATCAGTGGAGGGTAGTGGTATAGGAGTTGGATTTATAGGTTTGGGGTGGGCAGTGGAAAGTTACGGAAGTAACTTCAGGGTGGTTTTTGCAAGTAGGAGGGGATCATAGGGTATGGGTCAAGAGGTTGACCAAGGTTGGTTACAAAGTCCAATGGTCTTATCAATTAGGGTGGGAATAAGGAACAACAGAGAGTGAATGTCTCTAAGTTTAGTAGGTGCAGCAGATATTTATCATTTTTTCCTTTTTTCATGGTCTTCCAGTTACTTTAGATTTTCCAGGAGCTCATCTGGAGTGTCCCTGCAGGTCACAGAGGTTAACATGGCATTCATGGGGCAGTCAGTTGGCCTAAAAGAACTTATATACTGCTTGTCTACTATGCTGGGATGTAGGCCACTGCCCTAACTAAAGGGTGAGCAGATAACAGCACCATGCTCTTGGACTGGAATTGTCACCAGAATTGAGAGACAAATCAATCTATTTTCT
The DNA here is from genome assembly GCA_028533165.1 of Leontopithecus rosalia. Lineage (NCBI taxonomy): Eukaryota > Metazoa > Chordata > Mammalia > Primates > Cebidae > Leontopithecus > Leontopithecus rosalia. The sequence continues at coordinate 10,826 of JAPYYA010002284.1, forward strand.
TTATAAATTACCCAGTCTCAGGTTCGCTGTTATAGCAACACAAATGAACAAAGACAGGAAGTAATTAGCATTAGATAAGATCATCAGGGTGGAAACTTTATGATGAGATGGCAGCTTTATAAGAAGAGGAAGTGAGACCTGAGCTAGAACATTTGCTCTGTCTTGCCACATAATGTCTCTTGCCAAGTCATGACACAGCAAGAAGGCCCTCATTAGATAGCTGTGCCATGCTCTTGGATTTCCCAGCCTCCAGAAGAATGAGCTAAATAAATCTCCATTCTTTATAAATTACCCTTCTGTAGAATTCAAATACAGCAACAGAAAATGTTTTAAGACAATTAGGTCTTCAGATAAATTAAGGTATAATTAAGACAACAGAAATATTGAACTTACAGAATGTAGGTGGTGGGGGAATTGAGAAGATGCTAGTCAAAGGATATAAAATTTCAGCTGAATAAACAGAGTTTACAAGGGCATGGGGAAATGGATTTAACAAAAAATACTGCTGTGGAGAGCAATGTTGCAGTCTTTCAAAAAAGCAGTTTGTGTTAATTATCTAAGACTTTTAATTCTGTATACTTCTAGGGATTTGTTCTAAGGGAATACTTATGACTCATATACAAATACCAATATATTAATCTCAGCATTATGTATAATAATGCAAATTTTAAAGCAAAGGACATTGATTTAATAAACTGTCATATTCATATACTATTATACCACATAGGTATTAACATAGTAAGAAAAAAGGTATTCTAATATGAAAGGCTATATTCATGAAAAGTTATTAATTTAAAATCAAGTTAAATGGTTTATTTATAACAATCCTTTCTTTGTCATATCTTTTTATGTGCATATAGAGAGGATACCAAAATGTTAACAGTGATATTCTCTGGGTAGTGGGATTATTGATGACAAATTTTCTTTTTGTATTATTTGTATTTTTCAAATTTCTTATCATAAATAGGTATTATTTTACAATAAAAAAGTTTTATAAAATTGGATTGCATACATCATGTAGCTTACTCTTCTTTTTTCTTTTAATTCCCAATTTATGCATTTTTCTAATCACAAGCAAGGTCAAGAAATTGAGAGAGAAGATTTGGCTAAAGAGTAAGATTCCCAAGGAAGATCAATAGTGAATAATGATTTAAAAAAAAAGTAGAAGTAAGAGTCTAAACAAAGTGGGAATAGACTGGAAATATCGATTGCTAAGTGGGAAATCATTGTGCTAAAGTAAAACGGGTACATTAGGAGAGCTGAAGAAGGATGATTGAGAGTACTGAATTCTATATTATAATGGTTTTTCACATATTTCCTGTGTTTGGCTTTACAGAAGGCAGGCAATGGAATATAGCAAAGTTTCTCTAGGTAAGATCCTGTTAACACTCAGGTGTCATCAGCCATAAGCTGTGTGAAGAGTAAGGCCAGTCTTCACACCATTACACCATTGCAAGGTACACCAGTGTATGAGGGTCATCAAAACAGCAAGAAAGCAGCAATAATGCAGTTGGGGCTCTACAAAGAATTCTAATTGTAACATGGAAACATGTAATGGAATCCTCCCTCTGCCAAAGTGGAAATGATAATAATATTTCTTATTTAATAATATTGTTTTGATTTAAAAATCTCTTTGTTAGCAGCAACCCTTATACTAGTAAATAAATATAAAAGCAATATTTAAATATTGTCAATTTGAAATTATGCCAAATTATTTTTCTGCCTAAGGGCAATAATAGGTTGTAGTTTATTTGTACTTCCAATTACAAATCAGAAAAAGGGATTTAACAAGGTTCCAATAAAAACATCTCTTGTTCATGGATTGAAAAGTTCAGTATGGTTAAAATAACCATACTGCCTAAAGCAAACTACGGATTCATTGCTATTCCTATCAAGCTACTAACATCAGTTTTTATAGAATTTATATATATATATTCCAAAGTTCATGTAGAACTTAAAAAGACTCTATATTGCCAAAGCAATTCTGTTAAAAAAAAAAGCTGTAGACATCACATCACATTACCCAGCTTCAAACTATACTATAAGGCTACAGTAACTAAAACAGCCCATTTTCTACTGATACAAAAACAGACACGTAGACCAATGGAACAAAATGGAGAACCCAGAAATAAAGCTGCACATCTACAGACATCTGATCTTCAACAAAGTCAACAAAAATAAACAATGAAGAAAAGACTTCCTATTCAATAAATGATGGCTGGGATAGCTGGCTAGCAATATGCAAAAGAATAAACCTGGAACCCTACCTATCACCATATGCAAAAATTAACTGGAACAAGCAAACCTGATAGACATTTACAGAACTCTACACCCCAAATCCACAGAATATACATTCTTCTCAACACCACATCACATCTACTCTAAAATTGACCACATAATTGGAAGTAAAGCACTCCTCAGCAAATGCAAAGCAACTGACATAATAACAAACAGTCTCTCAGACCATAGTGTAAGAACTCAGAATTCAGAGTAAGAACTCAGAATTCAGAAACTAACTCAGAACCGCACAGCTTCATGGAAACTGAACAACTGGCTCTTGAATGTTGACTGGATAAAGAATGAAATGAAGGCAGAAATAAAAAAATTCTTTGAAACCAATGAGAATGAGTACACAACATACCAGAATCTCTGGGACACATTAAAGCAGTCTCCAGAGGAAAATATATAGCTATAAGTGCCCATATGAGAAGAGTGGAGAGATCCAAAATTGACACCCTATCATCAAAATTGAAAGATCTAGAGGAGCAAGATCAAAAGAACTCAAACCCTAGCAGAAGATAAGAAATAACTAAGATCAGAGCAGAACTGAAGGAGATAGAGACACAGAAAACCCTTCAAAAAATCAATAAATCCAAGAGCTGGTTTTTTGAAAAGATCAACAAAATAGACAGACTACTAGCCAGACTGTGAAAAAAGAAGAGAGAACAACCAAATAGATGCAATAAGAAATGATAAAGGGGAAGTCACCACAGATTCCACCGAAATTCAAACCATCATCAGAGAATATTACAAACAACTCTATGCACATAAACTAGCAAACCTGGATGAAATGGATAAATTCTTGGACACCCGTGTCCTCCCAGGCCTAAACCCGGAGGAAGCCAAAACTATGAATAGACCAATAACAAGGTATGAAGTTGAGGCAGCAATTAAGAGCCTACCACACAGAAAAAGTCCAGGTCCAGATAGGTTCACAGCCGAATTCTACCAGACACACAAAGAGGAACTGGTACTGTTTCTTCTGAAACTATTCCAAATAATCCAAAAAGAGGGAATCCTTCCCAATTCATTTTATGAGACCAACATCATCCTGATACC
>JAPYYA010002286.1:0-14160 GCA_028533165.1 Leontopithecus rosalia
GAGGAGAAGGAACAGGAGGAGGAGAAGGAACAGGAGGAGGAGAAGGCACAGGAGGAGGAGAAGAAACAGGAGGAGGAGAAGAAACAGGAGGAGAAGGTCGTCGTCAACTGATCCAAATAGGGCAATATAACGGACTTTGTCTCTGAACTTCACTTCTGTTTTAAATGCCTCCTGACTATAATCCCAGCACTTTGGGAGGCTGAGGTGAGCAAATCATGAGGTCAGGAGTTCAAGACCAGCCTGGCCAATATGGTGAAACCCCATCTCTACTAAAAATACAAAAAATTAGCCAGGTGCATGACATGCACCTGTAGTTCCAGTTACTCAGGGGGCTGAGGCAGAAGAATTGCTTGAACCCTGGAGGCAGAGCTTGCAGTGAGCCAAGATCACACCACTATACTCTAGCCTGGGTGACAAAGCGAGACTCCATCTCAAAAAAATATACATATGCTTCCCAACCACATTACAGACTGGACCTCTTTGCACCTGTTCTGATTCTGAGAGCTGCCGAATTCTTAAATCAGTCTTTGTTTAAACTCGGTTAAACTTGTCTGAGCTTTTTAGTTTTAACAGCAATATATGAATTAATACACTTTTGGTAATATCTCAGGTAATTAAAGAGGAAGATATCCAGTGAATACTGTGGAACAACTAATACGGTAAGATATTAACTTAGATTCATACCTCATACTATAGGAAAGAAGTCTTTCTATGCTGTTAAACATTAGAATAAAATACAGCTGAATATTAGATAACTAAATAGCTAATTAATTAGATAACCAGTTTTATAGTTGGAAAGAACTAAGCATAAATTTTATAGAAAATAATTGCAAAATTAAAGATGTACAGTTCTAACCAAGTAATTTCTGGAAAACCTTCTGCATGTTAGTGGTAATGAAAAACAGATGGAGGAAAAAGGGGCAAACTAAAAATATGTGTATATGTTATAAAAAGTTTACTCCTTTACATTAGGAAGCACCCTTACAAATTAACAAGAAAAAGACAAATGGCAATTTAACAAAATAGCAAAGAACATAAACAATCCTTAACAGAAACTACTTAAATCACTTTAAATTTAATCGCTACTTGCATATATAAGAAAAAATTTATCTTACTAATCAAATAAATTACAATGAAGCTGAAAGTCGATTATTGCTTATCAAATAGACAAAATTTCTTTTTAAAGAGCATGCTTAGAGTTGAACTTCTAGGAACTGGCAGCCTTATATACCAATCACAGGAATAGAAAGTGCTATCATTTTTCTGGAGGTCAGTTTGACGGACAGTTTCTACCAAGATTTTTACAAATATTCAGGCATGAACCTATTAATTCCATCTCTAGTAATTACCTTAAGAAAATAATCAAACATGTATACAAACATATCTGTATAAGGGAGTTTATCATAGTGTTAATGGCAACAGTGAAACACTGGTCTGTTAGTCTGTTCTCCCACTGCTATAAAGAAAAACCTGACACTGGGTAACTTATAAAGAAAAAGGCTTTAATTAACTCACGGTTCTGCAGGCTGTATTGGAAGCATGATGCTGCTTGGCTTCTGAGGAGGCCTCAGAAAGCTTCCAATCATGGCGGAAGGTGAAGGCGGGGAGCACTCACATCACATGGCTGGAGCAAAAACAAGAGAGAGAGCAATGGGGGAGGAGTCACACACTTTTAAATGACCAGATTTAGTGAGACTCAACTATCATGAGAACAGCACCGAGAGGATGGTGCTAAACCATTTGTGAGAAATCCACCCCCGTGATCTGATCACCTCCCACCAGGTGCTACCTCCAACATTAGGGATTATATTTCAATATAAGATTTGGGCAGGAACACACATCCAAACCACACCAACTGGCAACACTGTACATATTCAGGGGACAAATGTGAAAATATACTGTAAATTTTGGCAAATGTATGCATGGAATATGGCACAGCTATTGAAACATCCTATTTCACATTCATGAATGGCATATAGCATTGCCGATAACGTATTATGGAACAGAAAATGACCCACTTTCAATTTCAAAGGGATATGCATATGTGCTTAGAGTTGCAGTTTTACACATATATGGTTGGCCAGGTGTGGTGGCTCATGCTTAATCTCAGCACTCTGGGAGGCCAAAACAGGTGGATTGCTTAAGTCTCAGGAGTTTGAGACCAGCCTGAGCAATACAGCAGACCTCATCTCTATCTTTTCAATAAAAACAAGTAAAAAGTAAAAAATACATACATATGATTATACATAGAAAAAGACTGGCATTAAATATGCTAAAATGTTCATCTTGATTAACTCTTACAGCTAGGAATCTGGGTCTTTATCGTTATTCCACACACACTCTCTTTCTTTTCTACCATCAACAGGCATGACATTTGTAATCATAAAAATAATGGTATTTTGTTTATGGTCGTTCATTTATTTGTATTCTGTTTCTAAAATGATTTCAGTATTAGAAAAGAAACAGACTCATTACCTCACCAATATAAAAAGCAGTATCAAAATCCATAATGTGAATGTTTGTTTGCCTGGGAGTCAACTTACCAAATCAAGAACTGCACAAATGAGTGAAATATGCAGCAGATTCAGAGCCTGGTGATGTACTCTGATTTCATACATCATATTGAGACACTTACAGTTACCTCTGTATTCTGACCTTAGAGCCCAGCCTCATGAAACTATCTACTTTGCCTTTTTTTGGCCAGTATCTTTCCATATACATGTGTTGAGGGGTGACTGTCTCTTCAAGGAAGAGGAAATCTACTCTACTGTGTACCATACAAGTATTTTTGTAGGCTGAGATTATTACTTCCTGAAATAAGGAGATTACTTCTTTCTGAGGAAATGTTTTGCAGTTTAAATAATTTGGCTAGTGAGGTCTTTTGCATACAGGTAAAATCTGACTACCTAAAAATTCTTCATCTTGAAATTAGATAAGATATTGGCCTTTCAGTTCTGGAGGTCATCGTTTCTGTCTGTCCCCAGCTCTATTTTATCTATTTTATCAGCTCCGTAAACTTTTCTACACACAATGTGATGTCCAGAACTCTCTCCCTTACTGATAGGGTTATCACGTGCCATACCTGTATGCAATTTCTTGAAATGTGGTAACAGATGTGTACACATGTGGCTTAACGTGCACAGAATGCAGAGTCACTACCCCCTTCCTGGAAGGGACAAACACCAACAATGCAGGCTGTCACTGCATTAGCTTACTCTAGCAGCAGCATCGCACGCTGACACATGCCTTCAACATGGGCCAACAAACAGAAATATTAATAAAAACAAATTTGCCCAAGGGCTTTTTATGTCAGGTTTTTGTATTCATCTGCTTGGGATGCCATAACAAAATACTACAGTCTGGGTGGCTCAAACAATGGACATTTATTTCCTCACATCTGGAGGCTGGAAGTCCATGATCAAAATGCTGGCTGATTCGGTTGCAGGTGAGGGCTCTCTTCCTGGCTTGCAGACAGCTGCCTTCTCACTATGCCCTCACATGGCCTTTCCCCTGTGTGCCCACACAGACAAAGAGCTTTGGTCTCTCTTCCCAAACCTATCAGATTAAGGCCCCACCCTTATGACTTCATTTAACCTTTTTTTTTTTTTTTTTTTTTTGAGACGGAGTTTCGCTCGTTACCCAGACTGGAGTGGAATGGTGCGATCTCGGCTCACCGCAACCTCCACCTCCTGGGTTCAGGCAATTCTCCTGCCTCAGCCTCCTAAGTAGCTGGGATTACAGCCACACGCCACCATGCCCAGCTAATTTTTTGTATTTTTAGTAGAGATGGGGTTTCACCATGTTGACCAGATGATCTCGATCTCTTGACCTTGTGATCCACCTGCCTTGGCCTCCCAAAGGGCTGGGATTACAGGCTTGAGCCACATTTAACCTTAATTATCTCCTTAAAGCCCCTATCTCCAAACATCACATTGGGGGTTAGGGCTGCAACATATAAATTTGGAGGAGACACATTTCAGTCCGTAATATTTTTGGGAAGTCAGGAGTAACGTCTCTAGCACGGTATGGTGGCTCACGCCTGTAATCCCAGCTCTTTCAAAGGCTGAGAGAGGAGGATTGCTTGAGGCCATGGGTTTGAGACTAGCCTAGGAAACACAGCAATACTCGGTCTAATTTAAAACTTTGCTGGACATGGTGGCATGCACATGCCTTCCCAGCTACTTGAGAGACTGAGGTGAGAAGATGACTTGAGCCCAGGAGTTTGAGGCTGCAGTGAGCTCTAATGGCACCGCTGCACTCCGGCCTGGGTGGCAAACCAAGATCCTGTCTCTAAAATGAATAAAGAAATGAAACATATACCTGCCTCAATATTTCTACTTTTGCCTATCCACAGTTGAATCTGCACAGGCTTACCAGAATTGTCCTTTAAAAACCAAAGTCAGATCAAGTCACTGATCTGCTCAAAGCCCTCCAAGATATTCCCTTTATACTCAAAATAAAATACAAACTCCTTAAAGTCACCTACCAGGCCTTGCATAATTTGGCCCCACTTAGCTTACCAAGCCTCCCTTCTTCACTTCATTCTCCTACAGAAGCCTTCCACTGGTCCCACATAAGACAGGCGGGTCTCAGCCGCCTGCCTGGCACTTCCACCTGTCTTACTGGGATGCTCTTGCCTGGCTCACCCCCTGCACTCTCAGACCTTCATTCAACTACCACCTTCTGTACCGTTCATCTAAACTCAATCCTACCTCACTCCATGATATCATTTCATTTGTTTTAATGCACACATACGTATAATAACTGCATTGCATATATACGTTATTGCCTGCAATTATAATGCAATAATGTTACTATTTGCAATTATAATACAATTATAATTACATTACATATATATGTTACTACCTGTAATTATAATTACATTACAATGTAATTGCATATATACAATAACAAATATATATATGTTACTACCTGCAATTATAGTTTACATTTATTCTCGCTCCCTCCTTTCAAAAAATCTCAATAGCCACTGTACTTCCAAACCCTAGAAGCCTGCCTGGCACATAAAAGGTGCTGAATCATGTGTTGAAAAATGGATCCTGTGTGTAGAATGTTGTAATATTTCCTCTACTAAGTGCAGGGTTTTACTTTGATCTGGTTACATTTTATTTCTAACTTTATTTCTCATGCACTGCTCACTTGTCAATATTATTTTGAGTATTACTTTGTTGTTAATCATATTAGATATTTCTCTCAGCTCTTGATTATGAAAAATGTTAAGTACTCCCTACAGTTGTTTCAAGAAGAAAAAAAAGTTTCTAATAAGCTATAAAATTTGCAAAAATTAGTTATGATATATATGTGTTGCCTATATCACATATATGATTATACAGTATGAATATATATATATATATATTTATGTTATGGATTGAACATATATATATATGTTATGGATTGAATATATATTGAACATATATATATATATATATATATATATGTTATGGATTGAACTGTGTCGCCCCACAACTCATATGTTGATGTCCTAGCCCCTAGTGCCTCAGAATGTAACAATATTTGCAGATTGGGTCTTTAAATGGGTGATTAAGTTAAAAACAGTCCATTAGGGTGGGCCCTAATTAATCTGACTGGTATCCTTATAAGAAAACGGGATCAGGACACGAGAGATACCAGGGTGGGCACACAGGGAAAAACGCATGCAGGCAAACAGAGAAAAGGTGCTTGTTTCCTAGCCAGGGAGAGAGGTCTCAGGGAAAACCCTGCCGACTCTGTCATCTGGAACTTCCAGGATCTAGAACTGGAGAAAGTACACTTACCTTACTTAAGCCATCAAGTCTATGAAGTTTTGTTGTGGCAGGCTGAGCAGACCAGTACTAGATATAAAATCCACATAATACATGAAGGCCTCCTGACCTTCCTACAGCTTCCCTAAGTCTGCTGACCTTTTCTCTTCTCCAGAATAGAAAAGAAACCAAAGGTCAGCACACTTAGGGAAGCAGCAGGATCCACGAAAAAAGGATTAGGCTCCACAGACTTCCTGCCTCCTCTCTGTCCCTTCCCATCCCTTGCTCACACGGTCTGGGGAAGCTGGAAGCTGAGGGCAGGCTGCAAAGTAACCAGATGTCCTTCTTTATGCTGTCCCTGAGAGAACCCCAGCGTCTGCCTGAGTTTGGGGCAGGGAAAAAAGGGGATTTAGAGAGCACATAAGAAGGTTATTTTACAAATGTCTTAAGAAGCTAAAGGAGACTAAAGAACTCCACGTAGTGAAAAGTTATGGAATTTGGGATAAGATGCTGTTGAAAATAGATGCTCAGTGCTGCAAAGAAAAATTAGCACTGAGACAAAGGATCTTTTAGCAAAGGAATTTCCACTTTCTGGACTGCAGGAAGGGTACTCTCACTAGCCATTTTGCCACGGGTACAACAAAGAAAGTAAAGGATACATATTTGTCCTTGCGCATTTGAGGTTGTCCTTACTGCTGTCTCTGGTCTCTGTGGGCTGGAACCAGACCTCACAATCCAAACTAAAACCCGACTGGCTAACAATTTAAAACTTTTCTAAACAGGTAAAAGCAATAGAGAGCCTGGACATGCCTGTGAGCATGTCCAGCACAGATATCTTCGTTAAAGTAAAGGACATAGAACGCACTACATGCCTGTAAGCACGGCATGTCTAACGGCTACATAGGATAAGGCTTAACAAAGTTATTAGCACACTTATTTTCTAACAAGAAAGGAAACTTTAAACAGGGACTTTTCTACTTCCCACAGTGCCGTTAAGCATCTCTAAAACTCATTGGGGGAAAAAGGGATTTCAAAAGTATAGTCTGGAGGATTTCATAGTGGAAAAAAAATCATGATTATACCTCAGTGAGTGGAGACTCTTCAATTAACTAGTGACACCTACTGCATAGGTTAAGTACTTTTTTCCCTACCAAACTGGAACACGAGCAGGAGACAGAGCAATGTGTAGGTAGCTCATTATCCACCATCACTCACACTTTGCTTATTTTTTATAGTGTACTAATATCCTCCCTGGTTGCAGCTGTCTGGGCTGTTTTGGTTTACATATTTCATGGGCATTCAGGTATTGGACACAAGGATTAAATCTGATGGCAGGGAGGCTGCGGTAGGAGAATAGCTTGAACCCAGGAGGCGAAGGTTTCAGTGAGCCGAGATCGTGCCATTGCACTTCAGCCTGGCAACAACAGCAAAACTCCATCTCAAAAAAAAAATTTGATGACAAATTTGCAGGTAGATTATAGTGGTGGGATTTTTCACTAGTATGAAGCTGCCACCCAACCTGCTGAAATTGCAAAGGCAGGAATTAATGGCATGGAAGACACCACCAGATATTCCTTGGTCACTTTTAGTTTGTCCTTGGAATTAGTTATCAGCTCCCTGCAAACCTTGAGCAAAGGCACGTGCAATCTGGATGATATGCGAATGATATTGTGCCCTCAATCTAGAGACACAGGAAGTGGCACCATGAAGACTAAATCACTTTATCATCCCCAGACCAAAAAGAAGGAAGCAGACAGGACACTGATTTTATATGAGAGGCTTCACATGTTATCTCCTTTAATCTTTGCAACAATCCTCAATTTTCCTGAATTTTTTTAAAAAAAGGTGAGGCGCCAAGAGATTATTTGCCAAGGTCACCTAGCTGGTGTATGACAAAGTCAGGATTTTAGTCGAGATCCATGTGACTTGAACCCTTGCTCTAATATTCCCACTCTTTCTCCCTGAATGTTTCTTTAGATGGAGATTTGTGCTTAACTGCAGCCTCCCGCAGGCATGAGTAATTCACACAGAGGGCTTCTAAAGAAGCGGGTGGAAGGCAATGCCTACTGAACATCTGTATGTGAAAGGCATTCTCTCCGCACTACAAAGAATGCAGAGAAAAACACCTCAAGATGCTTAGAATCCCATGCAAGGGCTGATTTACATGTCATTTTTCTCTGTAATATTTTTTTTTATGCTAAGGGCACTTAACATGAGACCAATCCTCTATTTTCCTTTTTTGTTGTGGTAAGGACACTTAACATGATATCTGTCCTCTTGACAATTTTAGGTGTACAATACATTATTGTTAATTAAAAAGATATCACCCCACAACTGTAAGAATGGCTATTATGTTTAAAAAAATCATCCTGGTCACTTTAGACAACACAGATGAACCTGAGGACATGACGTTAAGTCAAACAAGTCAGGCACAGAAAGGCAAATGCCACACAATCGCAAGAAGTTGAACAAACGGAAAAAGAGAGCAGAAAAAGAGACTGGGGCTTAGAGGATTGGAGAGACGCTAGTTAAAGAACACAAAATTCCAGTGAGATGTGAGGAGTAAGTCGTAGAGATCTATTGCCTATCATGGTGATTACAGTTAATAGATAATATACTTGAAAATTGCAAAGAGTAGAATGTAAGCATTCTCACCACAAGAAAAAAAAATATGCAAACATGTGTGTTAGGGCATGTGTTAATTAGCTCAATTTAGCCATTCCAGAATATGTACATGTATCAAAACATCATATTGTACACCAAAAATAGAAACAATTTTTATTTGTCAGTTATAGGTCAAACAAAAAGCAAATGTTGGCAAGGATGTGCAGAAATTGGAACAACTGCATGCTGTTGGTAGGACTACAAAATGGTGCAGCCACTATGGAAAACAGTATGGAGGTTCCTCAAAGAGATAAAAATATAAAACTACCACATAAGTCAGCAGTCTCGCTTTTGGATATGTATCTGAAATAACTGAACTGAAGATCTTAAAGAGAGCTAGCATCACATCCGTGTTTATCACAGTGAGTAAGAAATTTACAATAGCCAAGATAGGAAAAGCAGCCGTACGTTCATTGACAGATGAATGGATAAAGAAACTGTGGTATATTCATACAGTAAAATACTATTCAGCATTTAAAAAGTGAAAATTTTGCAAGATGCAACAACATGGATGAACACAGGACATTATGCGAAGTGAAATCAGTCATACACACAAAAACAAGTACTGCGTGATTCCACCCCTATGAGTCATCTAAAATGGTCAAATTCTTAAAATCAGAGATGAAACTGGTGGTGACCAGGGCCTGGGAGGATGGGAAAATGAAATTTATTAATTGATTTTTTTTTTGAGAGGATCATGGCAGACAAATGGCACGACTAGACTGCAAAGTTGACTCATATTGTCAACTTTTGCTCCAGAACTACTGCAGGAATCATTCAGGAAAGCTGAGAGAACCCACAGACCCTCTGAAGGAAGCAGATTGCTCCTGCAGGACCCAGGAAACACCCCGAATGCTGTGAGACCCCCAAATACTGTGAGTGCCCAAACTGTGGAAGCGAGAAAGGGGGATGGGCTGCCTCTGAACACACACCATCACCAAGGAACCTGCAGGTCTTTATCATGGAAGAAGATTCTGACCTTACCTGGAGCAGAGTCAATTTAGAGGGCCAAGCAAAATACATGGGTAGAGGAAGCCTCTGGAAAAGCCCTGTGGGCTCTCTAGGTCCCCTGGGTAGCCATTTCTACCTTGCCTCACCAGGGTCCTTGGGAAGGACTGCCAGGGGTACTGGGAAAAGGCCACAGGGAGAAGGAAACCTCCAGCTGAACTCTGTAACAATTCCAACCAAACAAGAAGTCTCCTGGCCAGAACTCAAGGAAGGGAATGAATCCTCTGTGCAGACTCCATGGCTGGGGAAGCAGGAAAGCCCTGCTTGCTTTCACAGCTGGAAGGCAAGTTACCTAAGGCTAGTTCTCAGCCCTGTTCCTCCACTGCCTGGAAGCAGACTCCTGTTTGGGGGGCAAAGCAAAAGTGAGACTGTCTTTTTGGGTTGCATGGAAGCTGGGTGAGGCCTGTGACTGCTGGCTTTCCCCAATCTCCCTGACGACCTACATGACACAGCAGAGGCAACTATAATCCTCCTAGGAACATAACTCTATTGACCTGGGAACTACACTCCCATCCCCCCAGCAGCCACAGCAACACCCTCCCAAGGAGAGTCTGAGCTCAGATACACCTAGCCTCGCCCCCACCTGATGGTCCTTTCTCCCCACCCTGGAGCTGAACAAAAAGGGCATATACTCTGGGGAGTTCTAGGGCCCTGCCCACCATCTTCTCCTCCCTATACTACCGCAGCTGATGCTTTCTTTAAAGTACCACCTCCCTGCAGGAGGCCAACCAGCACAAAAATAGTTCATTAAACAACCACAGTTAAGGACCTTGACAAAGTCCATTTCACCCCGTTGCCACCTCCGCTGAAGCAGATGCTGATATCCACTGCCGAGAGACCCAGAGTTGGTTCACATCACAGGACTCTGTGTAGACAACCCTAGTACCAGCTCGAAACCTGGTTGACCTGCTGGGTGGCTAGATCCAGAAGAAAGGTAGCAATCACTACAGCTTTGCTCTCAGGAAGCCACATACCTAGGAAAAGCGGGGAGGTACTACATCAAGGGAACCCCTCATGGAACAAAAGAATCTGAACAACAACCTTGAGACATAGACGTTCCCTCTGATAGAGCATAATCAAATGAGAAAATACCAGAAAAACAACTCTGGTAATATGACTAAACAAGGTTCTTTAACAACCCCCCAAAATCACTCTAGCTCACCAGCAATGGATCCTAAACAAGAAGAAATCCTTGATTTACCTGAAAAAGAATTCAAAAGGTCAGTTATTAAGCTAATCAAGGAGCCACAAGAGAAAGGCAAAGCCCAATTTAAGACAATTTTTTAAAAATGATGCTAGAAATGGGAGAAATCTTCAGTGAAATAGCACAAACAAGAAACAATCAAAACTTCAGGAACGAATGGATGCACTTACAGAAATGCAAAATGCTCTGCAAAGTCCCAGCCAAACAATGCAACGAGCAGAAGAACGAACTTCAGAGCTTTAAGACAAGGTTTTTACATTAACTCAATCCAGTAAGACCAATAAAAAAGAATAAGGAAATATTAACAAAGCCTCCAAGAAGTCTACGATTATGTTAAATGACCAAACCTAAGAATAATCGGGGTTTCTGAGTAAGAAGAGAAATCTAAAAGTCTAGAAAACATATCTGCAGGAATAATCAAGGAAAAATCCCCCCGCCTTAGAAATGCAAATACAATAAAATGAAAGAACACCTGGGAAATTCATCACAAAAGGATCATCACCCAGGCACATTGTCATCAGGTTATCTAAAGTTAAAATGAAGGCAAGAATCTTAAGAGCTGTGAGGAACCAGTTAACCCATACAGGAAAACATCAGTTTAACAGCAGATTTCTCTGCAGAAACCCTAAAAGCTAGAAGGGACTGGGGCCCTATCTTCAGCTTCCTTAAACAAAACAATTCTCAGTCAAAAATTTTGTATTCAGTGAAACTAAGCTTCATAAATGCCGGAAAGATACAGTCTTTTTCAGACAAACAAGTGCTCAGAGAATTTGCCACTGCCAAGCCTGCACTACAAGAACCTAAAAGGAGCTCTAAATCTTGAAACAAATCCCGGAAACACATCAAAACAGTAACTCTTTAAAGCATAAATCACACAGGACCTACAAAAAAATTAAAAATAGAAAAACAAGGTATACAGGCAACAAATAGCATGAGGAATGGAACAGTATCTCACATCTCAGTACTAATACTGAGTGTTAATGGCCTAAATGCACCACTTAAAAGGTAACAGAATTGCAGAATGAGTAAGAGTTCACCAAATGAAAGCACTTCCCCGTGTTTGTTTGGAGAGTCCACTCCTGTCCCTTGTCAACTCTGGAGCTTTTGCACACATGTTTTAAAAAAAAAAGAAGAATTTATCAACCAACTATCTGCTGCCTCCAAGAGACTCACCTAACACGTAAGAACTCACATAAACTTAAAGGGGTGGAAAAAGACATTCCACGCAAAAGGACACCAAAAGCAACCAGGGGCAGCTATCCTTATATCACAAAACCAATTTTACAATAACAACAGTTAAAAAATACAAAGATCATCATCTAATGATAAAAGGTCTTGTCCAACTGGAAAATACTATAATTCTAAATATATATACATCTAACACTGGAGCTCTCAAATTTATAAAACAGTTACTGCTAGGCCTAAGAAATGAGATACACAGGAACAAAATAATAGTAGGGGGCTTCAATAACTCCACTGACAGCACTAAACAGGTCATTGAGACAGAAAGTCAACAACAACGAAAAAATGGATTTAAGCTATACATTGGAACGAATGAACTTAACATATATACAGAACATTCTACCCCAAAACACAGAATATACATTCTAGTCATCAGCTCACAGAACTTTCTCCAAGATAGACCATATGAGAGGCCACTAAACAAGTTTCAATTAATTCAAGAAAACTGAAATCATATCAAACACTCTCTTAGACCACAGTGGAATGAAGCTGGAAATCAACTCTAAAAGGAACCTTCAAAACCATGAAAATATATAGAAATTAAATAACTTGCTCCTGAATGATTAATCACTGGGACAACAACGAAATCAAGAAGGAAATTTAAAAACTCTTCAAACTGAACGTCAATAGTGACACAAAACCTCTGGGATACAACAAAGGTGGTGCTAAGAGGAAAGTTTATAGCCCTAAATGCCTACATCAGAAAGTCTGAAAGAGCACAGACAGACATTCTAAGGTCACACCTCAAGGAGCTAGAGAAACAAGAACAAACCAAACGCAAACCCAAACCCAGCAGAAGAAAGGAAGATCAGAGCAGGACTAAATGAAATGGAAACAAACAAAAAAATACAAAAGTTAAGTGAAACAAAAAGCTGGTTCTTTGAAAAGATAAATAAAATTGATAGAGCATTAACAAGATTAACTAAGAAGAAACAAAATTCAAATAAGCTCAAGCAGAAACAAAACAGGAGATACTACAACTGACACATTCAAGTCTACTATGAACACATTTACCCACATAAACTAGAAAACCTAGAGGAAATGGATAAATTCCTGGAAAGATACCACCCTGCTAGCTTAAATCAGGAAGAATTAGATACTCTGAACAGACCAACAACAAGAAGCAAGATTGAAACGGTAATTTAAAAATTACCAACAAAAAAAATCCAGAATCAGATGGATTCACCACTGATTTCTACCAGACATTCAAATTAGAAATGATACCAATCCTCTTGACACTATTCCACAAGACAAAGAGGGAATCCTCCCTAAATCATTCTATGAAGCCATTATCACCCTAATATCAAAACCAAGAAAGGGCATAACCAAAAAAGAAAACTACAAACCAATATCCCTGATGAAAATAGATGCAAAAATCCTTAACAAAATACTAGCTGAACTAATTTAACAACGTATCAAAAAGAGAATCCACCACGATCAAGCTAGTTTCATACCAGAGATGCAGGGATAGTTAAACATATGCAAATCAATAAATGTATTACAGAACATAAACAGAATTAAAAACAAAAATCATATGATCATCTCAACAGATAGTAAACTAAACAAAATCCAGCATCCCTTTATGGTTTAAACGCTCAGCAAAATCAGCATACCAGGGGCATACCTCATGGTAATAAAAGCCATCTACATGTGACAAATACACAGGCAATATAGGACAAATTGGGGAAAAGTTCAAAGCATTTCCTCTGCAACCTGGAACAAGACAAGGATGCCAAATCTCACCACTTCTCTTCAACATAGTACTTGAAGTCCTAAAAAGAGCAATAAGACAAGACAAAGAAATAAAGGGCATCCAAGTCAGTAAAGGGAAAGTCAAATTGTCGCTCTTTGCTGATTATATGATTTTATACCCAGAAAATACTGAAGACACCTCCAAAAAGCTCCTAGAACTGATAAAATAATTCAGCAAACTTTCTGGATACAAAATTAATGCATACAAATGAGTAGCTATCCTGTACACCAACAACAACCAAGCTGAGAATCAAATCAAGAATCCAACCCCTTTATGATAGCTGGAAAAAAACAAACTTAGTAATTCCAGCACTTTGGGAGGCTGAGGAGGGTGGATCACGAGGTCAAGAGATCGAGACCATCCTGGTCAACATGGTGAAACCCCGTCTCTACTAAAAATACAAAAAATTAGCTGGGCATGGTGGCGCGTGCCTGTAATCCCAGCTACTCAGGAGGCTGAGGCAGGAGAATTGCCTGAACCCAGGAGGCGGAGGTTGCGGTGAGCCGAGATCGCGCCATTGCACTCCA
>JAPYYA010002287.1:0-14155 GCA_028533165.1 Leontopithecus rosalia
AAAAATTTAAAAAAAAAAAACCTCCGAGGATCAAGTGATATTCCTGCCTCAGTCTCCCAAAGCTGTGTAGATGGAGAACAGAAAACAGAGTTGAGGATACGAAATGCCTTAGGAATGAGGTCTGGAATGACACAAATTGCTTTCACCCCCATTCCATTAGTCATACGATCCCACCAACGTCCAAGGGGAGGCTGGAAAAAGAAGTCTTCCGTGTGCTTGAGAAGAAAAGAAAGTTTTAGGAAATACATAGCTATGCCCATAGCTATTTATTTAGGCCCATATTTATTTAGGTCCATAGCCTCTGCCACAGCAGACAAGATATATTTTTTAAATGAAGCTAAAAATCCTGTGTGGTTGAATTCAGGTGGCATGAGGTGAGGCTGATAGGTAGGCAAAGGTCAGATTGTGAAGGGTTTTGTAAACCACATCAAAAATTTAAATTTTAACCTAGGTTTGAATTATCAGTTTTACAACTCTGAAAAGGTTACATAACCTAGCTAATCTAATCCTCTGCCTCTTCATCTGTGGAAAGAGGATGATGCTACCTAGCTTATAGAATTAGACGGACTCAAAGAAGTACAGTACATAGAGGTTTTAGAATATCCCTAACACATAGCTATTTATTACCAAAACAGAGGAAAGTTCCTCCACCTTTCCCACAAACTGGCCTTCCCTCTACACAGGCCCCAAAATGCAGAAAACCCTTTGCTAACCCAGTATGCCAAGATCCCATTAGAAAAAAATCAAAGCACCTTGAATCATTTCTCTGCCATTCCACTGGCCTCCATGTTTCCTACCATCTTTTTAAGGGCACATTGTACTAGAGAACAATCAGGTCCCCTCCTCTTAGAGTAACTATTTGTAAAATAAAATTACTTCCCAAATCCTTTACCTTCCCTGGATCAAAAGAAGATGGCATTAGAAACTCAGAGAAAAAAAAAAGTGTGTACACATATGTATATGTATGTGTATACCCACACAAACAGATACCAAACAGGGCAAGGCTAGAGTGCGAGACCCAGCTCATCACGTATGCCTAACACCATACGCCTCTGGCCCCATCCTAAGGTTATTTTAAATCCATCTTGACCTTTGGATTCCCTGAATGACTTTTAAGGAATGTTCCTGGCTTGAGGTCTCTAGACTCTGGAGAAAGAAGAGATTTTCGTGAGCTTGAGATAACACATGAAAAGCAAAACAAACAAAAAAGAATAGAATAATATGGAAAATTGAAAAACTTTTTGAAAAATAAAAGACATGGGAAGGGATGAGACAAGCAGATATTGAAAGATTTTATGGAGGTATGGCATGGCACTGACAAAAGGCTAGACATCAGTGGTATAACATATTAAAGTAAAATTTTAATATTGTAATATAATCAGTGAGGAAAAGGAAGATGATAAGATAAACTACGATGCCATAATTATTAGTAATTTGGAGGAAAATATACCCTCACTCACACCATACACACACACACACACACACACACACACACACCTCTTATAGACAGAGTATAGTGATGACCGCAGCAAAATCTACAGACAGAGAGATGCCAGGGACTCAATCCCAGCTCTATGATTTGTTTAGCTGTGTTATTTACACTTGCAAATTATGCAGTCCCTTTGTGCCTAGTTTTCCTTGCACATACATAGGGAATAACAAAGGTATTTACTTTACCGGGTTGTTAGAAGAATTGAGTGATTTAATGCATGTAAACCACTTAGAACTGTTTCTAATACACAGTAAGCACTCAATACATGTTAGTCATTGCGATGGGGAAAATCACAAGGAAATGTCACTTTCATTCAACGTATTCTCCTCTACTTGTACTTCGGTATGTTACATGAATCAGGCTGTAAGAGATCAAAAATTAAAATAAAACACAGACTTGTCTTCAGAGAGGGGAGCTAGCAATCTAATATCAGTTAAGAATGTATCTACTCATTCTTATTCTTCAAAGGTGAGTTCTGGAACAGAACTGGAGTTGTTCAGCACAGCTTGAACATCTTACAGACCTCATTTCTTGTTCATGTCACTGGAAATGCTTCTTGTAATAAATTTATTTATATATATATATATATATATATATATATATATATATATAGTCATTCATCATTGCAGTACTATTCTTATGGGAAAACAGATTATGAATAGTGTAATAACTATGACAAATAATAAACAAGCCCACTTGCTTCTGGCTCTAAGGGAAATAAATCAACTGGCAGTTGCACTCTCTGCTCCTCCCTCAACTCCCAAAAGGGAGTCATCTATTATGGAAAAGGATCTGCAATTTTTTAAATTTGACCGTTTCTCCCAAAATCAAGACAAATTGCATCAATATTACAGAAAACTCCAAAATATTTCAGTATCTTTGCAGAGAATGTAGGATACATTCCAATGCCTAACTTCGTAGTTCATCAGACACTGTAGTGAGTAAGACTTTGAGATTTTCTCCTTGTGGCTTTGAATCCCTTTCACCCTTCTTCAGTACCATCCATACATGACCATGACCAGTTGCTTGACCAGACCAATCCTCCCTTGGGCCTTAGGGAAATAGGTATGACTTTGTCCTCTGAATTTTGATGGGAGACAAGCATCTGGATCACACCACTTGCCTTTCTACACTTGTTTCTTTTCCTGGTTTTTCTTCTCTTATGACTTAGGGTGGTGGAGAGAGCACTGAAATAAGAGTCACTAAGCTAATGGGTAAGATTTTTGTCTCTTATCCACTAGTAATTCTGTGGGCCTTGGCATCCTCTTGGTAAGAGGAGAGGGTATATTGGAATGTTCTTTCAGATAATTTCCAAACATGGCAATCTAGGAAATGAACTTTCTGTACTTTCTCATCCTTAGCCAAAGCCTGCGTCTATCAGCCGTTTACTTTGGAAGCCTTACCCTCACCCCAGTCTGCTCTGGCCACTCTGAGTAAAAATCTACCCAAGAATTTACCTCTCCCGGTTTCTTCATGCCTAACATAATATTCCCTTAATCCCATTCTGCATATCTTGCTATCTCTCCATTTACTGTAGAACAGCTGCAAGCCAGACACTAAGTCACCATTCAGGATAACTGGTAGCTTTCAGCGAATCACTTAGCAACTCTTGCAGGACTCTGAAGAATATCAGCTATTCTTAATTCACAGAATTATTATGACTTGAAGAGAAAATTGAATGAACTGTGTAAAGTGATATACAAATAAAAATGAAATGGAATCCATTACTAGAATTACTTGCCCTAAAAACTGACAGACACCTATGAGCCACATGAGGATATCTTTAATAATATTGTTATTACTATCACGTTATGTTAATGCATATAAAACACTTAGAACTGTTTCTAACACACAATAAGCTCTCAATATATGTTAGTCATTGTGACCTTAGGGTTGACCTTAGGGTTTGAAACCGTTGCTGACCTTGGAAATCTGGAAACTCTGCAGCCTGACAATGACTGAATGTGCCCTATTGCATTCCCTACACCAGTCTTCTGGCACACTCAAAAGAGAATCGCCTCCGCCTTTTAGTGTAATTATGGTGCAATAACAAAATGCACATAATTTTGCTAAAACTGACCTAGTAAATAAAACGTATCAATTTTTCATAATGGCCAAGAAACTAACTACACAAAATATACCAAAAACATTGTATGATTCCAACTCTGATAAAATAGTTGATGGAAACCCCATCTTTTACTTGTTAGTGGTCACCTTTCGCCGTGCCTTGTGATTTATCACTCGCTCTGTGCTGACATTCTCTTCCTTTTGTTCACAAATTGTCATACTATTTTCACATATAGGATTAATTTCCCTCCTTTCAACCTCGAAAGGAGTGAGTTGTTATGAATGTATCAACAAAGTAAAGTAATATTTTCAAGCAAATTTACAGGCTGCATTGAATTGCAAGTGATTTAATGTCCCTTATCTCTTGCCTCTGTGCCACTGGATTCCTTTGTGTTCTGCAAGGGTTGCCCCAGAGCTTCTCCGAAAAGTCTCACCCAAAGGTCACCAACGACCATCTATCCCAGTGACTGACACATTTAATGGTTTCTTTACATCTATCCTACTTGATTTCAACTATAATTTTTGGCATGAATGATTAACCATTCATTCTGAAGCTCTCTCCTTCTTTGACTTTTGTGTCAGATACCTCCCCAACTGACACCCATTCCACCTCAGCCTCCTTGGTGAGTGGTGTGGCAGTTCACAAGAGAAAAGACAGACCAATGAGTCCCCTCCTAATGAGATTAAGCCCAAACTCTGCTTTCTATGCTCCTGAGCAGTTTTAGAAACCCAGGTCTGATGCAACCTGGCATGTGGAATTTTATTGGCCAGAGAGGTTGGTTCAGAATAGGTATGTCAAGCCAATAAAATACAAGAGCAAGATCAATGGGAATTGGGAGAGCAAGGGGGCTTGGGGAGAAGTTTCTTTACACTTGTGAAAGAACCACTTTAAGAGGAGCCTTGGTGATACATGGAGGAAAAACCTCAAATTTCTGTAGCCATTTCCCCAACTGTCTAGGGCGGAACTCAACATTTAGAGGAGAGCATTTCTGGGAGAATCAGAAGGCGAATAGGGCTGCATCTGTAACTACAGCACCTGCTCTTGGTCCTACTTACCTCTAGAGTATTTTGTTGCATAAGCAGATAAATTCACTTTATCATTACAGTTGTTTTGAGTTGTTTTGAGTACTAATTGAGCTGAAAGCATCATAAGTAACATAATTTCTACAACACTGCCTTCTTCATTCTCTTTCTAGCTCACCAGGAATTCTTTTAAACCGTGGATTGCACTAGCTCCCTTCTTCCATTTAAATCCTTTAACCAGAGTGACTCCCAGATTCTATACTTTGACTTTCTCTATTTTCTCTTTCCCTAGCTTCAACTTTCATCTACTTCAAAAACTAAAATCCATAACCCTAAGCCAGATTTTTCTTTTGAGCTTGAGGCACAAATTTTTATTTATTTTCCTATATATTGCCTTTAAGTATCCCATCGTGGGTGAGCTGAATCTATTACCTGCATGCAAACTTTTTCACTTCCACCCTCTGCATGTATTTCGTAGTCTAATTTTGTAGCATCGCTGTGACTTCAATCTTCAAAACCAGAAACTTTTTTTTCCCCTCCCTGGTTGATGCCTGCATCTTAGTCCCCACAATCATCATAAGGTCTTGCCAATTCTAACCTCATAAATATCACATTTTCTTCATGAGGCAAACTCTCATCAGCCTAGTTCATTAGCTCATCACTTCCATCTGGACTTGCCACCTAACTGGTCCTTTGCTTCCTCCAGTGCATCCTCCACAAAGCCACCAGTGATTCCTCTCAAATGCAGGCCCACGTCAAAATGTAAAATGTCATTTTTCAAGGCCTGAATAAAACATTACTCATTTTAGTAACTATTTCATGACCACCCAGGCAAATTTCAGCATTCCCTCATCTTTCGTATTCTAGGAACAGAACTATATATGACAGACGTCTTACAGGCTATGAGAGATTAGTGTTTATTGACATGTCCTGCACCTTCTCTAGTTTGTCATTTAAGGCTATGAACTCAAGCTTTTGATGTTTACCTCTTTAGAACCTATTCCATAATCTGATGCATAATAGATGTTCGAATATTATTTTTCAAATCCAAGAGTGAAGAATAGAAAATTAAAGGATTAGTGACTAGCTAGGAAGAAGCCTCTCTGGACTCAGTTTCCTAACCTGTAAAATGAGACAGATTTAGATTGACCCCTGTGCTTCTTTCTGTCCTAAAACTTTCCACAATTTTATGAAAATATTAGTAGAGCAGTGATTCTTTCATAATAAACTAATATTAACTTTTACAAACTCCACTCTGGTCAAAAATATGTATAAATTCAAAGATGGAAGGAATTTTTCTTTTCCTTTAATGTGTCCCACTGTTGCTACATAAAATGTGTTAGTTCTGGAAAGAAGCCAGTATTAGGTTTGTAACAGAGTTAAGAGCCAATAGAGACATCATTTTTAATTATATTAAAAGCATCTTGTAAATTGTCCATCAGTTACACCATAATTTCTCTCCATTAATCACTGAAGGACAAGTGTTTGCAGTTTGATCTCTTATGGATGAAGTTTGGGCATAAAATATGGTTTAGTCTCTTCAGGCCTCTGTAAGTCTAAGTCTTTCTCCCACTCTCTCCCATTCAGAGAAAAATAAGGTTTGACGTAAAAAGAAAAAAAAATAGTTTGATATAAGGGGGTAAAAAAGGCGAGTGAGTGTTTTGGGGTAAGGATTCAAGTCAATGATGGGTGGTGATCACAAGAACTTAAATAAGGTACACATTTCTTCTTTTGGGGAAAGGCAGGAGGATGAGTAGCACTGGTGTCAGGCTGAAAAATCAAGAGACGTGAAGTCTAATTCTGGCTCTGCCATTAACACACTTTGCAACCTTGGTTAAGTCAATTATTCTCTAAGATCTATTCTTGGACCAGTTTAGCCACTCGGAATCTACCTATTTATGGCAGCGCAAATCCTCCCAGAGTCATTCTCATTGGCTTCACTTTTAATGTTATGCCCTTGGTTTTTATGAAAGGCCATTACAAGAAACAATAATATAAGTTCTACTAATACAAGTATAAATCTGTGCCTGTGGAAATACTGGAGATATTTCCTTGTTATGAAATCCCATATGAAAAAAATTCTCATAGATTTTAATTCCAAGAAAACTGCTTTCTCTTCCTCAAACTTATCATAGAACTCGTGTGTTAATACATTTCATATATTCCCTGCTACCAGAATACCCAAAGCCTCTTTTTTGATTTTTTTATTTTTTGACTTTAATTATCAAAACAACATATGCTTATTATATACATAGATATGACCACAATTTAATCATTTTAATATTTTAACATATGCTCCTCAGGTTTTCTTATGGGTAGTTTTTTACCCAGTTGAGTTCATATTCTACATGCAATTTCGTGGGGCCCTTTTTTGAACATAGCAGAGGGCTCATTCAACTGACTAGAAATTTGAATTCTATTATTTATCTAGATCCAACTTTTACCCTTCTGAACTTTTCATGTGGACATATACAGACGTTTTATATAGATTGATCAATCAATCCACTGATATAGCTATATTTCTATATGTATCATATAAAATAAATATTCCATACAATGTATATAATATTCATTTGTATGCCATATTCAGATATGGCATATATTAATACATATGTTATGCATTTCATATTTATAGACAATAAATGAAGAAGTGATTTGTGAAATGTATAAAGCCCTAAAACAGCAACTTTTGTCATTACCTATAGGTTTATTTAAGGTCAAAGCCAGAATAGTTACTCTTGGTCAAGCTAATCAGATAGTCTAGGTGTAAAGCAAGGTAACAATACTGATGAACTTGGTAGAAGTCAGGGAACTGGAAAAAGATCAAGAGTAACCAGTAGGCAGTAGAAGTTGGCTGGCATAGAACCCCAGAGAATAGCCTTCGTGGCTTCCAGCACAGCTGCCCTGAATACTTACGGTACAGCCTCTAGAGAAGCTGTCAAGGTCATACCTCTTTTTACACCTAAATAATGTTAAGAAATTTATCCAAAACTTGTTATTAAGGCAAAAAGGTGGGTGACGCATCCTTTCAATATCATATGGGGACAAGGAACTCCCCCGGATTACCTAGTAGAATATATTTAGCTCATCTCATTTTTCACCACAAATTAACATTTTCAGCTCTAATGAAGTTACGTGTTCACTTGTAAATTTTTGTTGCTTAGATATGTGAATAATTTCTGTCTGGTGGAAGTGATAACCCCAAAGATACATGGTTTGTTGGACACTAAACAGATTTATATGTAACTCAGCAATCCTACCCTAACACTTTCTTGTTAAATTAAGCATAAATGCCCACATTTCTTAAATGTTCTTCAAAGCAATCATATTTTCCCAGCTCCCTCATTGACTAATGAGGCTCTTTAAAAGTAACTAAAGTCTAAGTCCTCCCAACCCAGTTCCACTAAAACCACTTCCTCTGTCTCACATATTTCAGGGAGCCCCTAAGCCATGTGTTTGTTTTCACAAACAAATCCCATTGTCCCCTTTCTTCATGGCCTCCACGGGACCTGGTTCTCAATCACACTTTTCTACCATTCACTCTGGCCATCTCAGAACCAGTCTCTGAAGACAATTTTTGCTGTCTCTGTCATGGGTTGCCCCAAGCATGCACATGGGTTCAAACATTAATTCACAAAACAGAGCCGAGATAAGATTGTAACATACAACCGGGCGCAGTGGCTCACGCCTGTAATCCCAGCACTTTGGGAGACCGAGGCGGGTGGATCACAAGGTCAAGAGATCGAGACCATCCTGGTCAACATGGTGAAACCCCGTCTCTACCAAAAATACAAAAAATTAGCTGGGCATGGTGGCATGTGCCTGTAATCCCAGCTACTCAGGAGGCTGAGGCAGGAGAATTGCCTGAACCCAGGAGGCGGAGGTTGCAGTGAGCCGAGGTCGCGCCATTGCACTCCAGCCTGGGTAACAAGAGCGAAACTCCATCTCAATAATAATAATAATAATTTTTAAAAAAAAGATTGTAACATACCATATAATAAGCTTTGGCTGAAAGCTGAAAGAAGGTGATAGAATTCAGGCCACACTACCCTAAAATCTGGTACTTTGGCATTTGAGAAAACAGCAGAAGCAAAAGGGTTACTATTTCTTTCCTTCTGCCTCTCTCCCCTGAAGCAGGTCACAAAATCTAGGAAAAATTTTCTGACCCTTCCCTGAAGCAGGTCATAGGATCCTTATTCAAGGGGAATCCTCCTTATTTCCAGAGAAAAAGAGCCAAAGACACAGAGATGCGGAGAAGAGTCTGAACAAACAGGCCTTGCAGAGCTCCTCCTGGCTTATCACCGGTAGATCAAACCCTCTTTAACCAGTCATACTTCCCCCTGATGGCCCACCCTTCATCAAGCCTATCATAAAAAATACACAGGTTTCTCTCTTGCTTTGAGTCTTCATTTCTGAAGATTCCATGCAAAGCTTATGTTAAATAAATGTGTATGCTTTTATCTTGTTAATCTGTCTTTTACTGTAGGGGCCTCAGCCCTGAACTTTCCTTCCCTACAGAGACATAAGGGAACTACTACATGTGCACTTATACACACACACACACACACACACACACACACACACATACACACACACGGTTTGCAGAACTAAGGTATCCCCTCTCATCCATGGGGGATATGTTCCGAGGCCCCCAGCGGATGCCTGAAACCACCAACAGTACTAAACCCTCTTTACGCTGTTTTCCCTATACGTACATACCTTTGGTAAAGTTTAGTGTATAAACTAGGCACAAAAAGAGATCAACAACAAAAGCTGTAACAATTATTACAAATACTGTCATATTAGGATGGTGCAAAAGTAATTGCACTTTTTGCCATCACTAATAAAAGCTATGTGAATGTGGTTTCTCTGTCTCTCGAAATATCTTAATGTTTTTCAGACAGCCATTGGCTGCAGGTAACTGAAAGTGTGGAAGTGAAACACACATAAGTGGGGACCACCATGCATTTCTCTTTTGCTACTACCTCCCAAGATGCCAGTACCAGGCAACCAGCACCCCCAATTTGGAGATCTGGATCCCATGAGCCCCTCCTTTCAACTCAGAGACCCCAGTACCAGTCGAGCAGTGGCTCCTCTCGAGAGGGCTGAGTTTCATCTCCACGGGACTACTTCTCCAATCTTCTAAATATTAAGTATTACAGTGTCTTCCTTTTGTTTCCACAGCCCTAGAGGTGATGGATAGCTGCTGCTTTCAGTTGCTACCTCTGAGAAACCCTTTTAGTCACCAGGTTATTAAATTACAACTTCATGCCTAATTATTTTTTTTGAGAAGGAGTCTCACTCTGTTGCCCAGGCTGGGGTGCAGTGGCACAATCTTAGCTCACTGCAATGTCTGCCTCCTGGGTTCGAGCAATTCCCCTGCCTCAGCCTCCGGAATAGTTGGAATTATAGGCATGGCCACCACACCCAGTTAATTTTCCTATTTTTAGTAGAGATGGGGTTTCTCCATGTTGGCCAGGCTGGTCTTGAACTCCTGACCTCAGGTGATCCAACTGCCTCAGCCTCCCAAAGTGCTGGGATTACAGGCATGAGGCACAGCACCTGGCCCTAATTAATCATTCTTATTACTGAAATTCACTTCAACTTTTTCTTATGATCATCTTATTATTCTTATTACTGAAATCCGGTTCAGTCTGGTGTGGTTCTGTTGCCTGCCTGGGCTCTGACAGAAACCATGGCAGACTAGCTGCAGAGTCCATGGCTTCAGCTGCCACCCAGAGTAGGAAAAGCACAAACAAAAGGAAAGCCAGTTTTCTCCCTCACGCCCCAGCACAGGCCAGCCTCTGCTCACACATCATCTCCAAGATGCTATTTTACCCACGAGGAAGACAACCTTCCACATAACTCCGTACAGCAACTCAGCTTCTCCTTGTCTCCTTTCCAACACAGGATCTGGACTTTAACTTTGCAAAACCTATGGGGTATTTTTCCAAAACAAAAGCACCGCTGGCCCCCAAACCTGCAATCAAGGCTCCAGCTCTAACAACACAAGGAAACAATGACATTCTGGACAGAAAGATGTTGTTTTTCTTGGGTTTCATGTATCTCAGGGCCAATTCCTTAGGGAATCTCAAGGTCAAAATATTTTCTTCTCGAAAGCCTCTTCAAGGGAAATACACCTTTGAAGCACAAGCTATAAGGTCAGCACCACAGCCTGAGATGGGACAGCAGAGACTTATTCCCCCACTCCAGCCGACCCCACACCCCTCTTTCCCACCTAAGCAAATACCAGTGGTTATGGTATTTTTATGCGGAATATTTATTTAATTCATTAAAGCTGCTTTGGCAGCAAACACAAGAAATAAAATTAATATTCAACCTAGCTGCAGCAAAGAAATGGAATTGGTTATTTGAACTCAGTGGTCTAAGGACAGATTTTATTTTTCTCTTGAGACTGAGTCTCACTCTGTCACCCAGGCTGGAATGCAATGGAGCAGTCTCGGCTCACTGCAACCTCCACCTCCCAGGTTCAAGCAATTCTCCTGACTCAGCCTCCCGAGTAGCTGGGATTACAGAAGTGTGCCACCACACCTGGCTTATTTTTGTATTTTTAGTACAGACAGTGTTTCACCATGTCGGTCAGGCTGGTCTCGAGCTCCTGACCTCATGATCTGTCTGCCTCGGCCTCACAAAGTGCTAGGATTACAGGTGTGAGCCATCACACCCAGCCTGGTCTAAGGACAGATTTAAAGGCTGCTGGACTTAGGAAGGAATGAGATCTAGAGCTAGGAAATAGGAAGGCATCTAGACACTATGTTTTCCTCACCTCTGCCCTGATTTTTATGTCTATTTATAATAATTCTTTCTCTACTCACCAGCATTTGGGGGGGTGTTTTTCAGTGCAACCCCCCCTTGAGTTAACATAAGTAAGCCTTACACCTTAGTGAAACTCAGTCTCTGAATCTTAGTTCAGGAGCTCACTCTTGTTCCAATTGATTGCGTAAGGGTCAGGTCAAAATAGGAACCCAAGTTTTTCCATCTGGGTGGCAGGGTACACAGAAGAAGTCATCATTAATTCAGCGAGCCCATCCTCCCATAAAGTTACTATTGTACTTATCACGAATGTCTCAGTGCTTGTCTATTACTCAATTTTAGATCAGATATTAACTTTAAAAATATGTATATATTGCTGGGGCAGTGGCTCATGCCTATAATGCCAGCACTTTGGGAAGTCGAGGCAGGTGGATTACCTGAGGTCAGGAGTTCGAGACCAGCCTGACCAACATGGAGAAACATCATCTCTACTAAAAATACAAAATTAGCCAGGCATGGTGGTACATGCCTGTAATCTCAGCTACTTGGGAGGCTGAGGCAGGAGAAACACTTGAATAGGGAGACAGAGGTTGCAGTGAGCTGAGATCATGCCATTGCACTCCAGCCTGGGCAACAAGAGCAAAACTCCATCTCAAAAAAAAAAGATACTTTTATTAAATGTCATCAGCAAGAATCTACTGAATGTTTAAAGAAATTAAATTTCTAACGATGCTGGAGTCCTTGATATAGCCACCCTGCTTCAAGAAGTAGGAAAGGACAAAATGAAAAGCATAATCAAAGAGGAAAGGTTTACCAAGCATTAGATGCCCCTGGGGCATAATAAACGTTCAGCTAGATTTATTATTATTATAATACGTAGAATAGCATAGTCCCACAAGTAAAATGCTAAATATGATTATAATGTTTATAGCACATAATACAGCAAAGAGCTTTTGGAAAGGGGAGAGGGAGGGGAGGAATCAGAGCTGTGCCCTTGTTGAGAAAATCACTAGGGGCACGCATCACTGAGCAAAAAGAGGCCCATTTCCCTAAGTTACTCTCAAAGCCCAATCAAGGACACCATACGTGGCTGACTGCCCAGCCCTGGAAGACCATGGAGGGCACAGAACTTCTCTGGCCCTCACTCGCAGGAGATTGTGTCCTTCATGCCAACTTCATTCATTTCTAACCAATGACTCTCCACAGACTCACACACCCCGGTAGACATAGCGGAGCCCTTTGGGATTCTGTTTTATCATTGGTGGGGCCTGGTGTGCCTGGTTCAATCTGTCCTCCTGCCTACATTTTAAGCCCCACCTGGGTGAAAAAAATTAGCAGCCCCTCGCTTTGTCTGTAGGAAGAGTTTGAGGCCACTGGCCCCAGATACTGTTCCATCCCAAGTAGCATCCTCTCTGATTCCGGCTCTACTCACCTGTTTCACCCTGGATGAACACCTGAACTGGCTTCCTTCTCTAGGACTCCTCGGATCAGTAGCAGAGAGGGTAAAGTTGGGTAGGTGCAGTGTCCCATGCCTGTCCTCCTAGCACTTTGGGACGCCAAGGCAGGAGGATCACTTGACACCAGGAGTTCAAGACCAGCCTGGGCAACATGTGGACACTCCTGTCCCAAAATAAATAAATAAGTAATAAGAGAGAGGGGAAAGTTGTTGGGAATGACAACATTGAGACAAGTTAGGCTGGGAACCCTCAAGTGCCTAAAACTGATTCATTTTTGTTCCAAATCAGCATCCTGCCAAGTTTACAGTAAGAGGCCAGGCCCAGGCATATTGTAACTAGGAAAAACTTAGAGAGATTAGATAGATAGGTAGGTAGGTAAGTAGATCGATCAATCAATTGACTGATAGATAGAGATGCATATTCTATCTAGGTGTAGGTGTGCTTTTTAAAGAAGTCTGTGCAATTCAAGAATTATAAATTCTTTTTTTTCTTGTAGGGACAGGGTCTAGCTATGTTGCCCAGGCTGATCTCAAACTCCTGCCTTCAAGCAATCCCCCCTTCTCAGCCTCCCAAAGGGCTGGGATTAAGGTGAGAGCCATGGCCCCTGGCCTTGGTATTATGAATTATATTTCCAAGGGAAGAGCCATTTTTAAATAAACAGCACAGGATTCTTTTAGTGAAAGCTTACAGCCTCACACCAAAGCCGCAAAAAAGATGGAACGCTCAAATTATATAATAATAATAACTTCCATTTGTGAATTTTCACTAACACCAGGTACTCTGCTGAGAGTCTTACATAATTCTTCCATTTAATCATTATTACAACTCTAAGAGTTGCTTCTAATAGTATGTATTTTACAGAAGAACTGAAAGTATAAAGATCAAATTATTTGCGGGGTTCCAGAGCTGGTAGGAAAGAGTCTTCAATTTCACTCTGTGCTGTCCGTAACTCTGACTTTCTTCCTCCTTAACTTAGACCAAGTCTTACTCACTGCCTCAACGGCAGCAGAAAGTCAGCCCAACGGCTCAGCCTCCCCTTTGCAGGGATTGTCTCCCTGACCTCCTACAAAAATGAGCAGCTCCCACAGTACCTCCAGCCATCCATCAGCCTGGCTGGCAAGGGTGGTGCCACCCCTGGCCATGGCCCTCACCATCCATGTGCCATCTTAGGGGAAAGAGGAACACAGGAGCCAAGAGTGTAGCAGGACATGGGCACTGTTCTGTGATAAACACCCATGAAAATTGAGCCCTTCTAGAGATGCCAGTGGCCATTAGAACTTCAAAGGGCACCCCTTTACACATCTTCTCTGCCCTCCTTTCACAAAGTTTGAACAATTCTATT
>JAPYYA010002288.1:0-14154 GCA_028533165.1 Leontopithecus rosalia
AATATCTCTCTCATTGCTTGATTTCCTTCCTTCCCTTCCCTCTCTCCCTCCCTCCCTGCTTTCCTCCCTTCCTTCCTTCATCCCTTCCTTCCTCTCTCCCTTCCTCCTTCCCTCCCTTCCTGCCTTCCTCCCTTCCTCCCCACCTCCAAAAAAAAAAGAAATGGAGCCGGAAGTCCAACTTTAGCAGTCTGTTTCCAACATTGGCTACTTAACATGATGCTAATCTGCCTTTTTTTTGTACCTTAGGACTTCCTTTGTACCAGAGTGTACCACTTAGCTTATGTTTGTTAGAGTAAAACCAATAAATAATATAATAAGTTAGCTAAGTTGTCAGAACTTTTGATGGATAGTATCTGGAGAAACAAGACATCATTTCTAAGAGGTAGTAATAAATGTTTCATTCATGTCAGTGACTATTCTGGTTTGTTGATGTGTTTTTGATACTAGAGTAGGCAAGAAACATACCATCAATTTAATAATGGAATTCTAAGTTTAGGTTTAACATGATTTTTGAAGAAGAATCAATGTGCAAGTGTTGATATATTTTCAGAATTATGGTTCAAAAATGTGAATTATTCAAATTTGCTCATATCAGAATCTAAATTTTTAAGAAAGGAATCATAGAAGAGGTCCCCTACCATCAATTCCGCTTCTGTACCCCTATTTTATCATTCATGTTTGGCTTGCTAGCGATGCCTTGTATCTGTTGTATCAATGGGTGGGGTATAATGTCTGACATTTGCAGGTGTGCATGCAAGGAAGGAAAGAAGAAAGTGAGGAAAGGTGGAAGGAAGTGAACAAGGAGGGAAGAACGGGAGGGCGGAAAAAAAGGAGGAAAGAAGGAAGGGAGGGTTGAATTGTAGATTTCCCTACCTGCCTCCCACACAATTTGCTCTAATCATAGTTTCCTCATCTCAGTTGCTCAGGCCAAAGCTTGAGGATATCCCTGTGTCTTCTCTTTTTAGAACATCTCATATCTAATAGATCAGAACTCTTAAAGCCTCTGCTCTCAAAATATACCCAGAGCCCAGTGCCCTTGTCATCATCTCCATTTTAACTCTCCTATTACAAGCCACCATCTTCTCTGGCTTTGATGATTGCAGTGGCTGTCTAATAGGAGACCCTGTATCTCCTCTTGCTGCATTATAGTCTATTCAAAAGAAAGCAGTCAGTGCAGATCATGCCATTACCCTGCTCACAACCTTGCAGTGGCTCCCATTTCCCTCAGAGATAAAAGTGATTATTGTGGCCCACAACGTCTAGCCCAATTCGACCCGTTTCATCTCTGGTCTTCTTTTTTACTCTTTTTTCTCTCATTCACTCAGCTCCAGCCCATTGGCCTCCTTGCAGATCTTCAAGCACATCAGTCACACTTCTATCTTAAGACCTTGGCACTGCATAAAGTGTCCTTTCCCCCATACCTTAGAGCCAATTCCATCGCTTTAAGTCTTTGCTTGTGTTTCATCCTCTCCATTAGGCCATCCATGACTATCTTAATTTTTTAACTTCATCCTGCATTAATGCCATTCTCTATGCCTGCTTCATTGTATGTATGTGTGCCTGTTTGTTTCATAGCATATCTGTCCTTCTAACACATAATTTACTATGTCTGTTATTTATTATCTCTCACTTATGCTAGGCTGTGAGCTACCGTGGGGAAAGATCTTTCTTGTTTTGTTCACTGATACAGATATATATACACAACAGTGCCTCAACTGTGCTAGGTTGCTCAGTACATTCTTGCAGAAATGAATTATCAATTTACTCAGTTTCTGTTACGCAGATGATTTGGATTCTCTGGTTTCCCATTAAGAGCCTTGTTTTTATTGCCTAATAGTTGAAAGTTTCACTTAGAATATCAGGAACATCAAGGACAGCAAGCTCTGTGGTCTTGGAAAGCTGTGGCTTTGGTCTCTGCCTCATTCCCCGTGGGATTTAGAATAGAAAAATGTAGGTGGAGAACACATTCAAACATCCCACACTTCATAAGTATTTTAAAACAAAGAAAGGATGGCTTATTATTTTTTTTTTGAAACAATGTCTTAGTTATACATTGAATTTGTATAAGTGGCCAGTTGTACATTAGGGTGGTTGTACGATAGGAAGCATCCAGAGACCAATCATAACCTCAAGAGCCTATTTGAAAGGGGGATTCGAAAGAGCTTTCTATGATCTCCCTAGAAAACTATAGAGATTCCCCAGAGAATAAGCCAGCATTTTGCTGACCGTTCTGTAGTTCCAGAATCATGCTTCCATAGTCATAACTTGGAAGGAGGCAAATTGAAACAATTGAAAATCTGCAGGAACTATCCCCAGTGAGATCACAGAAAAGCCAGAAGGAGAAAAGATGGGATTTTGGGTAGAGAACTGAGCTACTTCTCACTCATTTTCATGAAGCATTGAATATCCCAGGGGAGAAAACCTTGATGTTCTGAGACACCAAGAAAGGTGTATAGATTATCAGAGATGCAGATAAAGGCCATTTTTTCCCTCTCTCCCTTTAAAGAAAACTAACTTTGCAAGCCACAGTTTAGGAACAAATGGAATTTTTGACACAGCTCAAATCCTCCTGGGTGTGGAGGTATTGACAGGAGGCAATGTTATAAATTGGTTAAAGACTCTAGTCTAAAATCAGGCTTCCCTGAATCCCAACCCTGCCATTTACTAGCTATGAGACCTTGTGCTTTCTAATGTCAGTTTTCTGTTTTTTTTTTTTTTTTTTTTTTGAGACTGGGTCTGACTCTGTCACCCAGGCTGGGCTAGAGTGGCACCATCTCAACTCACTGCAGCCTCTGCCTCCTGGGTTCAAGTGATCTTCCCACCTCAGCTTCCTGAGCAGCTAGGACTATGGCATGTACCACCACGCCTGGCTAATTTTTGTATCTTTTGTAAATACAGGGTCTTGCCATGATGCCCAGGGTGGTCTCAAACTTCTAGGCTCAAGCGATCCATCCACCTCAGCCTCCCAAAATGCTGGTGTTACAGGCATGAGTCACCATGCTTAACTAACCTCAGTTTTCATAGTGGTAAAAGTGGAATAGTAATAGCATTTCTCTTGGTATAAGGATTAAATAAGATAATCCACATAGTGCTTGAAACAATGCCTAGATGGGCAGTGTTCAACAACAGTTAGCTGTGTACATGTTGGAGCTGCTACCTTGTAGACATTTTACATTTAAAATGGTGTGTAATTGGAGGTTGGTGGTTACCTGGGGGTATCACCTAGGGAGAGACAGTTGGTTCCCCAGACAGGTCCTTACAGAGTAGTGTTTTCCTTGGAGAATTAACTGTATTCCAGTGTCTGTCCTCAACCAAGCAGTCTCAGAAAGGTGATCTTGACACAGCCTCTGAGTAAGCTGATTCCAACTCTCAAAAGCTCGCAGGAGCCTTAAAGCCAGAGTATCAGCTGATTCCTTAAAAGCTCCAAAGTGCTTTGGTCTTGCCAGCATACACATTTTCCCTTTGTGGGAAAGTTCAGAATGCTAAATATTATATAGCATGGGTTTAGATTAGACAGATTTACATATGATCAGAAGGCTGAGTGGTCTGGTTTTGAGGACCTAGGACATCCATGTGAAGAGTAGGGAGATCGTCACAGGAGGAGGGGCACTTTCGGGGCTCATACAGGCGTTCCCTCCCTCCATGGGCAGCACAAGTCAAGTCTTCTTTGTCTTTGATTTACTTGCCAACCACCCTCATTCTAATCGGAACTTTCTTCTTCCAAATATGTTAACACCTTCAAGTAATTACTGTCAGGGCCCAGCCTGGGAGTCTCTTGGACACAGTTTTTCATACTCTAGATGGATCTCATAATTTGCCCCTGAAAGACGGTAAATGATTTTACTTCTCTCGCTTCTGGACTTGAAGGGGGATACTTCACTTTTACTCCTTGATTTGTCCTCTCTAGATCCCACAAGCCAAAAATTGTTGGAAAGATTTAATATGAGCTGGGCTTAATAGGCTACAGCATACCTCAGTCCCTAAAGCTGGCTTTAGGATTGGGTGGAGTGTCAGCCCAGCTTATACCCCACTTGGCTGATTCAGCAGCCATCTGCAATTGTCCTCTGCCAGCCTTTGGCAGGCCAAAAATGTTCTAAAGACTGACCTCTATTACTGTGGTCTTTCTTTAACTTGGCATCCATGAACAGATCCACTTAAATGCTCCAGATTCAGTAAAGTCTTCTTATCAGAGCTTCGTACAATACCTGTACTTTTCTTTCTCGGTATTTATGACGAATGAAATCAAATACTCGGTGCATATTTTGTGGTGGTTGCTGTTTAATGACTATTTTGTCCATGAAAGAAGGAACTGTGTTTGTTTTATCAGTGGTTTATCCAAAGGACTAGAATAATGCATGGCATATATAGGATTTAATGAATGTCTTTTAATGATTAATGCCCCTTAAGATAGTGTTTTTTGTCTGAGGGTCTCAATCTCTGTGTGCATTGTGAAATTGATATAGTGGGTTACAACCGTCAGTTAAAAAAAAAAAAGAACTGGAATAGAGTAGAAAAAGATGAGAGTGTATCACACATAGGAAATAACTTTTATAAATTTATTTCTGTGTGGATAGGCAGGCCTACGCAACACACACACACACACACACACACACACACACACACACACACATTGAGTTCCTATAAATTTGTTAATTTTTTTTTTTTTTGAGATAGAGTCTCACTTTGTCACCCAGGCTGGAGTTCAGTGGCATGATCTCCACTCACTACTGCAACCTCCGCCTCCCGGGTTCAAGTGATTCTCTTCCCCCACAAGTAGCTGAGATTACAGGTGCCTGCCACCATGCCTGGCTAATTTTTTTCTGTGTGTGTATTTTTAGTAGAGACAGGGTTTTGCTATGTTGGCCATGCTGTTTTAGAACTTCTGACCTCAAGTGATCAGCCCGCCTTGGCTTCCCAAAATGCTGGTATTATACACATGAGCCACTGCACCTGGCCAATATTTTTTAAGGTAAAAATTTTGAGAAAAACTGTCCTAGGTTCTCTCTAAAACAGAAGATAAGCACAGACACTCACTCCATGTTCAGCCTTTTATCCCTAATCCTCTTCTTAAACCTCCCTATGACCAAATATTCCCATGCACACATGCACACACATACAAACATGTCTGCACATACACATGTACACTAATCCGTCTAAAGTGCTGCTGCTAAGGAGGGGCAATAGAAGAGGTGATGCACGGAATGGTTTTTTAAAAAGTCTGTTTACTTTTATAATAGTTTTTATTTGTAAAAAAGAAGAAACCCACAGTTTTGTATCCTAAACAAAATTTAGAATTAGGATATAAAATAATAACATTCAAAATAATTGTTGACTAGTAAGTGTAGAAGGAGAGTGCTACATCTGAATCTCCAGTTGGGTTACACATTTTGTGTTTCTCAAAAGGAGGTACTTATTTAAAACATTGATAAACACTCAGTTTCAGTTTTCTGTTGCTACATAACAAACTATTCCAAAAAGTTATGTCTTGAAAAACAGTCCCCATTTTCATTTTCAGGCAGTTCTGCTGTTCTTACCCATGGTCACCAATATGGCTGCCGTCACTTGGCCAGTAGACAGGAGGCTGGGTTCAGCTGAGATGACTTGCCTTCTCTCTTTCTTCATGTAGTCTCAGGGCCTTTCTTTCTCTCCATGTGGATTTCTCATGTGAACTCTCCAGCAAGGTAGTCAGACTTTCTTCGCTGGCAACTCAGGGCTGCCAAGAGCACAAAAGCCAGGACTTCTTAATACGTAAGGCCAGAACTGGCACATGGCCCATTTTGTATGCTCTATTAGTTAAAGCAAATCGAGTCAAGAGGAGCCTACACAAGTAGTAATATTACAAGTATGATGAAATATCATTCTCTTCTTGGACCAAACAGCTTAGTTCTCCCTTCACTCTTACCTTCTATAATGCTTTGCTTTAGGGAGTCCCTTTACATGAAATGCCTCCCCTCTACTTCTCCTTCTATTGAAATCCTACTCATCCCGAATCCAGCTCAGAGCTACTTTGTTGATTTCCTTCATACGTCCCTATTATCTCATGCTGGAAATAATCACTCCTGTTGGGTGTGGTGGCTTATGACTGTAATCCCAGCACTTTGGGAGGCTGAGATGGGTGGATTACTGAAGGTCAGGAGTTCGAGACCAGCCTGGCCAACATGATGAAACCCAGTCTCTACTAAAAATGCAAAAATTAGCCATAGGTGGTGGCAAACTCCTGTAATCTCAGCTACTTGGGAGGCTGGGGCAGGAGAATCGCTTGAACCCAGAAGGCAGATGTTGCAGTGAGCCGAGATTATGCCACTGTACTCCAACCTGGGTAACAGAGCAAGATTCCATCTCAAAAAAAAAAAAAGAAAAAGCCTCAGCACCCTCATAGCATTATGTCTACATTTCATATTATGGCTTGACATATAGCTTTACACACACACATACACACACACAGAGAGATGTAGCTAATTTTCTAGATTCTAAGTTGCTTATCTAAGATTGGGTGATCAATAACTGTTTTTTGAAAACACATTAACTGGTTTTCTATGTCTGTTAAATGACAGCTGTAAATAATTAGAATTTCTTACTAGATTACAAAGGCAAGTGGTGGGATGTTCAAAACTATTGGAGAAAAAAAGCTGATGTATATGGTGCCAGCATAATACAACAATTGCCCTTTACATCCTCAGAAACTCTTGTACTACACAGTAATTTTCAAACCTGGATTTTTGTCTTGTGTTTTTCCAAAGTAGTATATATTTAACTTTTTAATATGGTGTTTTTTTCCCAGCTAATATGAAGATGCTTAATGTCTTACCTTGGAAAAATATACATCTCAACCAGTTCATATTTTACAGAAGTGATTGAGAACTCATAAGCCTTTGTGCAATAACATCATCAGTCAAATACATAAATAAATTTGAAATTTCCCTCTCTATCAGTTAGGCTTAAAACTACAGGTTGTTCCTCTGTCCCAGCTACACATGTGCATTGGTAGTCTTAAATTGTGATATGGCCGGGCGCGGTGGCTCAAGCCTGTAATCCCAGCACTTTGGGAGGCTGAGGCGGGTGGATCAAGAGGTCAAGAGATCGAGACCATCCTGGTCAACATGGTGAAACCCTATCTCTACTCAAAATACAAAAAATTAGCTGGGCACGGTGGCGCGTGCCTGTAATCCCAGCTACTCAGGAGGCTGAGGCAGGAGAATTGCCTGAACCCAGGAGGCGGAGGTTGTGGTGAGCCGAGATTGCGCCATTGCACTCCAGCCTGGGTAACAAGAGTGAAACTTCGTCTCAAAAAAAAAAAAATTGTGATATGAGCCCTTAGGTAGCTCATACCTTTCCAAAGGAAGCTCAATGCTCAATGAACCTCCTGAAACTGTGTACAGAAGTGTGTGTGCATGTACATTATCTGTATTTTTCTAGGTAGATGATTTAGTATCCTCATCAGATTCTTAAGTTTGAGAAACCCAATTATGTATTAATTGTAAACTGCTTACTTTCTTAGAATTTTTCTCACATTAAAACAAAAATAAGATTATTTTTCTATTCCATAGGTAACCAATTTCTTTTGAAGAAACTGGACACTTACATGAACGCTTCTGTCTGTCTTTCATCTTTGTGTTTTATTTCTAGGTACTACTTACTAATTTTAGGTCACTCTTCCTCCTATGGGGAGATTCTCAATCATGTCTCTAGAACTTCACCAGTGAGAGTCTTCTTAAATTGACCCGCTTGCTACTGAGTCTGAACCCTGGGCTAGCAACATTGGCATTTGTTGGGAATCAGAATCTTGGAACTCAGAAATACAGTCCTATTAATTCAGAATCTGAAGTTTCACGGATTTCTAGGAGTTTCCACAGCATATTTAAAGCTTAAGCACATAGCTGGTGCATCTAATAGCCCACTTTCTGCTTTTTAATCTTGCAGGATTTATGTTTTAAATTCTTTATAATACTATTAACAATTATCATTAGATTACTATTTTCATATCACCTGGCAGTTTTGATTAAATCCCTTAACCTTGGGATTTGTAAGGGGTAAGGTGAGTGGGTTAACTAATTGATCTGATTATTAAATGATATTACCATTCAGGACATATGTGTAGTTTCTGTGATTCTCAATAGAATTTGATGGTACCTACAGCCTCTACTCCTTGTTTTAGTGTCTATGTTTTTCCACTGTGCTTAAAAACATTTAAAGGGGCTAGAAAATTAATTATTTTAAGATGAAAACTATACATGAAATAACTAAGATTTGAAAAGACAATGATAATGCTGAATTATTGGAAAAATTAAGTTTACAAAACTCTGAAAAGTACCGAAAGCAGAATTTTGCTGTCCCAGTTTCTCGTAATAGATCCAGCAGTTTTAAGTTAAGCACACACATTTTTTCGGCTATATGGTATATGTACCAAACTATCCTTTTTCTCCAATATTTTACTTTCATCTCAAGGAGTTTAAGGAATTTATGTCTTGGTGCATTTGATGTGGCACAGATCCACATGTGAGGGATGGTGATTTGGGTAGCACAACAGAAGTACGTGCCAAGAATAATTGGCTTCTGTCTTGCAGAACAGCTCAAATACTATGTGTATCACAGTATGTAATTTGGGCGTCCAAGATGCCTGTAGTTCAAAGTGCTTTACTCCTCTGCAGTGGCAAGCTGAGCTTTCTGTTGGCTGATTCCTTATGTTTGCAGTAAACAGGCTGGGTGCAGTTAGAAAGCAAGCCCCATACTAGTAAGTCCATTCACATCATCCTTCAAATGCCATAGGTTTTAGCTCCAGGGCCTTTTTCTCCCTGTCTCCTTCCTTCCATCCTTTCTTTCTTTCTTTACCTCTCTCCTTCCCTCTTTCCTTTGTTCCTTCCTTTCTTCCTCCCTTCTCCCTACTTTTCTCCCTAGTTTCCTCCTCTCTTTCCTTTCTTCTGTTGAATATAATGCAAAGCAATTCTTTTTCTACTTTGATTCTTATCAGCTTCCTTAAGAAGTTTCCTTGCTATTATTATGAA
This sequence comes from Leontopithecus rosalia, assembly GCA_028533165.1. Taxonomy (NCBI): domain Eukaryota; kingdom Metazoa; phylum Chordata; class Mammalia; order Primates; family Cebidae; genus Leontopithecus; species Leontopithecus rosalia. The sequence continues at coordinate 9,003 of JAPYYA010002288.1, forward strand.
TTACATGGGTCTATAGTAAAATGTGGTGCATTTCAAGGCTATGTATCCCTTTAGATTCTGGTTCAGTAAGCTTGGAAATAAATAGGAGAACTTACATTTTTAACTAGTAGCCTATGATTCTTACAATCAGGCCAATTTGAGAAACACAACAGTAATCACACATGTAAGGGCTTTGAAGTAAGATGGAACCTAGTTATCAGCACCTACTGTGTGACTTTGGTAAATTACCTAAACTTTTTGAGCCCTGGTTTTTAATGTGTAAAAATAGATAATACTAACTCATAGTAATGGTTTATGGGTTTCACGAGGTAATGTATTTAAAGCACCCAGCATACTATCTGGTTCATAGTTTACACTCAATAAGTGTTAATTCCATTACTTATCACAATGTAAGACTATTGAGGTTCAATTTTGATTGTTTTTTCAAAAGTTTATATCTCTTAGGAACAAATTCTAAAGTGAAATTCAGATATCAAAACCATCAAAATTTAATTCAACTAACATTTGTGAGGTTCTATACAGTCTTGAACATATATTATCTAATTCAATTATCACAATAAACCCTGTGTACAGTAGATATTATCATTCCCATTAGTAGATATGTAAACTGCTGCTGAGGGACTGTTTTACATTTAGGAAGTGGCAGATCCAAATCTAGACAGCCCAGGCTGGTGCTCTCTATACTCCACGCAGCAACCTTTGCCTTCACCACTGTCTGTTTTTAAAAATAACTAACCTTTACATCCCTGCTCACACATACAAATAGCTATAAAGGTACAAAATTTTGGAGTAATTCATTTTTTTCAAGTCAGCCTAATGATCTGTTCCATGAAAAATGGTTATGTAGATCAATGGTCTTCAAACTCATATGTACTAGGAGATCATATTCACAAAAAGGGAGAAGAGAAGCTTGGCAGCCAGTAGTTGTTAAGGAGTCCTGAGCCTGGGTGAACTGGAAGCTCCAGGCTGCTTAAAGGAGACAGCTTCTGCCTAGCTCCAGGCTAGTGCTCAAGTGCCAGGATGTGGGCTCCCTATTGTCAAATCTCTTTTTGCTTTTTTGAGACAGGAAGAAATCCAATATTTAATGTGAAACTTCCCAATTTTTGAACAACGTGTGTGGGCCAAACAAGCCACATCTGTGGACCAGATCTGGCCTGAGGATTGCCAGTTTGCGATCTTGACCTAATTGCCCTTAATTCTTTACTTCTCTTGACCTGGTAAAGACTCCATTTAAATGAGTATTAAGTATGTAGTGGAACCTTTTGGGCTGAGTCTTTGTAAAATATACAGATTTCAAAGACTGACCTTTAGTTTTTCAGGTTCAGAATTGATTTTCTCAGAACCCAATTAGATCAGGTGCTGTTACTGACACTCAGAACTAATGAACTTTATGCAAGAGCAAGAACATGAACTAGGGAATTCACAGTAAGAAATACATTAACAAGTAGACAGGATACCATGTTGGCCAGATCAGTTGATTTTCTCCTTGTAGTTCAGCTGCTTGGGAAGCAAACTTCTAATTAGAAGCTGCTTTGACATATATGGAGCCAGAAACTAGGAACTGGAGACTTTCAAGAACTTTCCTGCACTGGGTCTTAAGATTCTTCCTGCTTTTATGATAGTCTTAACACTTGGCTGGAATAGTAGGATGCAGCCCCCTCCCCAGGTATGCCAAGTATATACTGACCAAGTGTCTTCTTCGTTTAGCTACTATATGAGTGGTTCTCAAACTCATGCCCTAGTTAAAACACAGATTACAGAGCCCTATACGCCACAGATTCTGATTCAGTACTTCTGGAGCGGGTTCTGAGAATTTTACTTCGAACAAGTTCCCAAGTGATGCTGATGCTGATGAACTACCGGACGGGGAACCCCCTCTGAGTACCACTGGTTCCTCTATCATCTTCAGCTGACAGGCTTTTTTCCCCTTTGAAGGGTTACCACTATTATCTGGGTCTCTGCTTTTTCTTTTCTTTTTCTTTTTTTTTTTTTTTGAGATGGGATCTCACTCCATCGCCCAGGATGGAGTGCAGTGGCGCAATCTTGGCTCACTGCAACCTCCACCTTCTGGGTTCAAACAATTCTCCTGTCTTAGCTTCCTGAGTAGCTAGGCCTACAGGCGCCAATCACCACCCCTGGCTGAATTTTGTATTTTTCCTAGATACAGTGTTTCACCTTGTTGGTCAGGCTGGTCTCGAACTCCTGACCTCAGGTAATCCACCAGCCTCGGCCTCCCAAAGTGCTGGGACTACAGGTGTGAGCCACCATGCCCAACCTGTATCTCAGCTTTAATATGCAAAGATAGCAATGTGGTCATATCTAGAACCTGAGGTTGGAACCTGTGTCTTAGTACAATTTTTAAGTTGTCTATATTTATATTTTTAAAAGTATTTGATTTTCTAAAACTATTTGATTACTTTATTTCATCAAGTCCAATGTGCCATTGATTATGAAAACATATCCTGGATTTTAGAGGCATTAAAAATATAGGGGCCACGTGCCGTTGTTGTGAACTGAACGCGAGCCCGGGAATCTCGTCCAGCAAGAGGGTCCCAAACCTGGACGAGAGCATGCGCCGGAAAAAAAGAAGTAAGAAAAGATCGAGGTCTGGAGGGCCACCTGAGCTATGCCCATACAGCAATTTTATTTTTGCAATACGTTCCATTATATACTTTTCTGCTTAATGTTGTTTTACGTCAGATCAAAATACTTAAGTCACAAGGTCAGCAAGTTAAGCCCACTAAGTTACACCCAGTAAGTAAGTTAACACCCAGTAAGTGAAGGCAAGTAAGTTACACCCAGCAAGTAAGTTACGCCCAGTAAGTACTTAACAATTGTAAATACTTAAGTTAAGTCACAAGGTAAGTAAGTTGAGCCCACTAAGTAAGTTACGCTCAGTAAGTTACACCTAGTAAATACTTAACAATTGTTAATACAGAAGTTAATATTTTACAAGGAATGTAGCAAGGATTCAAAATGAACACCATGAAGCAATAAACCATAAGGAATCAAAAGTGGACACAATACCTCCCCAAGTCCTCATATCCATAAAGTAATGTCTGTTAATTATTTTGAATAGCATAGTCCCTCTCTCGGTTCCTGCTTTCCCTCAGCTCGACTCCCCCAACCAGGGATCTGTGTCCAGGCTCAAGCTCATCGTATGGCGAGGCCCATTTCCTAGGGACCTCACACGGGAGTGATCCCCACAGATCTCCCTAATGCCGTGGCATATACCTGTAATCCCAGCACTTTGGGAGGCTGAGGTGGGCGGATCACCTCAGGTCAGGAGTTTGAGACCAGCCTGACCACCATGGAGAAATTGTCTCTACTAAAAATACAAAATTAGCCAGGCATGGTGATGCATGCCTGTAGTCCCAGCTACTTGGGAGGCTAAGGCAAGAGAATCGCTTGAACCTGGGAGGCGGAAGTTGCAGTGAGCTGAGATTGCACCACTGAACTTCAGCCTCGACAATAAGAGCATAACTCTGTCTCAAAAAAAGAAAAAAAGTAGGGAAAAAATGTACAATTTTAGAGGCACTGCAATTTAGCAAATAAAGCCTCAGTTTGGGGCAGTCTCTCTTGGATTATGTTGTATGTATATGTAGCTCAACCGGATGGGCACAGTTGAAGGAAGGATTCCCAGATATCTTTGTTAAACAAACATAAGGTGAATTTTAAGCCTCCTTTCCCCGATTCGTAGTGGAAAAGACACTACTGGTACTGTTACTTATGGTTGATGCTGTTGCCTAATTGAAATATATTATTATTGTATGCTTCCTCTCCTACTTAAATGTGACCCTGAAATGCCAGATCTTTCCCTTGGAATGTACTCTCCACTTCTACCTCTACTATAGGAAGACCTGCTAGGGGTTTGTGTATTTACTATTTTTGAAAAAAGCACTGAGAGTACTCCCTAAGTTATATAGATATATGGCTTATAGTCATCTCTTTCTTTAGGGAAAGAGTGTGACAAAATCTCCCTGTTTTAATTAAAAGCTACCCCTCCTCTTGGTACAGTTTGAGGATAGAGTGGACCAAATTACAGTCTACCAGAAGAAAAGAGACTTTTTCACTGTCTTCCACAATTAGAAGTACTGAGGAAACCCATTAAAATGGATAAAAAAGGGCAGTCACATAGTATATCATCCGGAGAGAATACCGATACAGCAGGCCCTAGAGGGATTAATGTATCAGTGTGGAGGAAGAGAAAACCTAAGCTGCCTGCTCAAGAAGTGCACCTTAGATTGTTGAGTGAGGGCTCGTCTTTGCTAAATGAGTTAAATTAACGAGCTGAAATCTTGGAGTCCAAGATTGGTCTTGGAGACCCCAACCAGGGAGGACTCAGGACCAGACAGGGCCAGTGTTCAGTGTGATGTCACACAGCAGTGAAAGAAGCCTTCATATCAATTGCCGTCCTCTCTCCACCTGAAGTTTAGAAGCAAGACTCCATTTTAGACTGAGTAATCCCTGAGGTTCTTCAGTTATTTGAAAGAGGGGTAGTTTTCAAAAAGAGAAACATTAGATTTCTTATTGAAAAGGCAGTCCTGGTCTCCAGTGATTAACTGGAAAAACAAAAGAGATATAACAATTTTACATCTAAGTACTGTGCTAGCCTCTGTGGATCTAGAATCAAATGAGACAAGATGCATTATGACAAGCAGTTAGACTCGCAAGAAAATTATTCAAGTCCATTTAGGAAAACTGACATTCATTCATTCAGCAACCTATTGAGTAGTTCCTGTGCATCAGAACCTGGGTTCAGAGTGAACTGAAATAAACACGATTTCTACACTAGTGTAGTTTTCCAAATTCAATAGACTAATTTGTGATAATGGAGATGTGTGTAGAGCAATGCTCCAATGTCTTTGTTTAAGCTTCCCTGTCCTCTAGAAAATGCTGTGTGTGTGTGTGTGTGTGTGTGTGTATAGGATATATATATATATAGGATATATCTATATATAGGATATATATATATAGGATATATCTATATATAGGATATATATATATAGGATATATATATATATAGGATATATATATATAGGATATATCCTATATATATAGGATATATCTATAGATATATCCTATATATATAGGATATATCTATATATATAGGATATATATAGATATAGGATATATCTATATATATAGGATA
>JAPYYA010002289.1:0-14152 GCA_028533165.1 Leontopithecus rosalia
CCAACTACCTCACCCTTCCCCAATTTGTCTTGTGTCCTCCCCATAACATTCCCTGTCTTCATGTCCCCATAAGCCAGAGCATCACATGCGTGGAGAGGTGTCTCTTTATGTTTAGTCAGTTTAGATGGACTGATACAATGAGCGTTTCTCTGGCTGGAACAGAATAAATAGGATGGTGGCAGGCGCAGTGACGGGAGGCAGGCACAGCACTGAACATGAAGGGGTGGGGGCTGGAGCACTGTGGTTCTGGGAGAAAGGGGCCTGGGGACCCACCCCATGAGGGTGACCGGGACAAAGGAGCAACAAATGACTTTAAAATGCCAGTCTCGCCAGTCTCGGTGAACACAGCACCATCCCAAAGGGGGACAGTGTAGACGGAATATTTAGAAAACCTGAGTTTGGTGGAGAAAGGAGGAAGAACGGAGAGTGGGAGGGAGGGAAAATAGAAGCCAGTGTGGAGCCCCGTTGCTGTTATAAATGGGTCCTGTTTGCAGTGACAGAGACAAGTGTCCACACTTCACTCCCAGCCTTCACAAAGTGGAACGGGAAGGAAAAGGCAGCAATGACAGCCACAAATTCACTCCAGCCAGAGTGAGCCCAGCACGCAAGACCCCACTCAGGGGCCCCCAAAACTGCCCCAGGGAGTCAGCCCTCCAGAAAGAATGATCCTAAGCTCTTCTTCCCAGCAGTGAAAGGGTCACAGGGTCAGACCTGCTCCCCCAACTTCCCAGCCCTCATTCTGCAGTGACGGCCTTGCTTGGGCCCAACTGTGTGACTTTCACATGGTGTCGGCAAGCTGCCCTCCCCCCAAGAAGCCTTACCCAGCAAGAACGGGTGCCCAAAACCCCTGTGTGCCCGAACAGATGAGCAGCCTGCAGGACCCCTGCCACAAGTGCCAGTGACTCGAATTCCACCCCTGCCAGGGAACCAACCCCAATCAGAACAGAGCCTGGTGTGACAAAGGGTGATTTCCATGGTCACCCCCCCACCACACGCGCGCGCGCGCACACACACACACACACACACACACACACACAGAACAAAGCACTCCCCCTCCCGCCACCCAAGGAGTAAACCTCCTTCCCCCAAAAAAGGAATCCTCCTCTTTCTCCTCTCCTTGGGCTCCAGCTCATCAGAAAGCACCCAGAAGGTGACACAAAACTGCTAAGAGCAGATCCCACGGCGGCTCCTCCAAAAGAGCAGAAATGCGATATTGTCATGCACACTTGATGTCGGTGGTGGGAACAGTGGTGACGGAGGCCAGGCTGAGACGGAAGAGGACACCGGGCGTTCGCCAAGGGTCCGCAGTGCGCCCGGCACTGCATCTTCTCAATTATCCCAGCAACGGACCCACGAGGGGGGATGACAGTGATTCTCATCCAACACCTGAGGAAACGGGGGGATTGGGGGCCTCACCAGGGAGAAGCAGAGCTGGGTTTCCAGGCTGGCTGGGGCTGCAGAGTCAAGCTCTAGGCTGGCTGGCGTGCCCCCGTCTCTCTCCACCATGACACCATCAGACAAGTTGGCTTAGAAAAACTAAGGCAAGGACAGGCGCGGTGGCTCACGTCTGTAATCCCAGCACTTTGAGAGGCTGAGGCAAGTGGACCGCCTGAGGTCAGGAGTTCAAGACCAGCCTGGGTAACACGGCGAAACCCTGTCTCTACTAAAACTATGGAAATTAGCAGGGCGTGGTGGCAGGTGCCTGTAATTCCAGCTACTCAGGAGGCTGAGGCAGGGAGAATCTCTTGAAGCCAGGAGGTGGAGGTTACAGTGAGCCGAGATCAAGCCATTGCACTCCAGCCTGGGCAACAGAGCGAGACTCTGTCTCAAAAAAGAAAGAAAGGAAAGAAAAGAAAAACGAAGGTAAAAGTGTTTGAGGAAGGAACATTCAAACCATAATGTTTGCGTCCAGGACTCAAGATACTCAGACAGCAGAGTCTTGAGGACTGTTGAAAGCAACCCCTCATTTTGCAGAGGACACATGGGGCCTTGTGTGGCCAAAGCTCACTCAGCTTCATGGCAAGGCGATGATGAGCTGATGACCACTTTGATGAGGACTGTGGACTTTCTCATCTCAGAAGCCTACGAATGTTACCTTGTGGTGCAAAAGGGACCTTGCAGATACAATTCAATGAAGAATCCTCCAGCCTGGGCGACATACGAAACCCCATCTATACCAAAAATAAAATAAAATTAGCTAGGCATGTTTGCACACACCTGTAACCCCAGCTCCTTGAGAGGCTGAGATGGGAGGATTGTTTGAGGCTGGGAGGTTGAGGCTGCAGTGAGCTATGATTGTACCACTGCACTCCAGCCTGAGAAACAGAGCAAGACCCCGTCTCAAGAAAATAAAGTGAAGAATCCTGAGCTTGGGAGATGATCCTAGATTAACCAGCTGGGCCCTAAATGCAAGCACGAGTGTCCTGATAAGAGGCAGAGGAATACTTAACACAGAAGCGCCGGGCGCGGTGGCTCACGCCTGTAATCCCAGCACTTTGGGAGGCCGAGGCGGGTGGATCACAAAGTCAAGAGATCGAGACCATCCTGGTCAACATGGTGAAACCCCGTCTCTACTAATAACACAAAAAAAAATTAGCTGGGCACGGTGGCGCGTGCCTGTAATCCCAGCTACTCAGGAGGCTGAGGCAGGAGAATTGCCTGAACCCAGGAGGCGGAGGTTGCAGTGAGCCGAGATCGTGCCATTGCACTCCAGCCTGGGTAACAAGAGAGAAACTCCGTCTCAAAAAAAAAAAAAAAAAAAAAAAAAAAAAAAAAACACAGAAGCAGAGAGATCTATGTGACCACAGACACAGAGACCACAGTGACGCAGTGATGTGGCCACAGGCCAGGGAATGCCAGGAGCCACCAGAAGCTGGACAAGCCCAGGAACAGTCTCCCTGGAGCCTCCAGAATGACCCAGTCCTGACTCTCCCCTTCAGACCGAATTCAGATGTCTGTCCTCCACAACTGTCCACCACCAGGAATAATTTGTTACAGCCCCCAGGGAAAAGCAGCCATGACCAAACTGGGCTGGAACCCTGGTCTCCAGGCCCTGTCTCCAGGGGCCAACAAAACCCACAGACACAAGAAAGCGCATTCCCGGACACAACCCTGCTCACATAGGTGGGTCCACATGGAACTGGACAGAGCCTGGAATGCAGCAATGGGCGGCACTGCCACCTTCACAGGGGCAGCAAAGGTGATGGACGGGAGAGCTTGCCGTCGGAAGGGGGACAGCGGAAGGCCTGCGGCTTTGCGGGGAAGATACTCGCTGATATGTCATAGATATAATTGTTTTTTCTTCCCCAGAGAGCTCCCCCAGCTTTTGCACACACATTTCATGCCTTAAAAAACTCAGAGAGGAATTTTCTTGCTCTCCCCACACAGCTTTTCCTGTTAGTTAAGAAAACAAAGAATAGACACCCTGGCTGAGCCCACCCAAGTCCAGCCCAGGGGCTGGGTCTCCAAAATCGAGATCCAGAGATGATTTGGAAGGAAGGCTGATCTTCTTTTGGGCAATGACTGATTCCTCACCCGAGGTCAGCTGGTTGAAATACTAGCATTTGTAAAGCGGGAAATTGGATAAGGCAACCCTCCTGCCAGCTGGGGACTCTCTGGGCGGCGAGGGGGGGGGGTCTATGCATGGAAACCAGTGAGAAGGTGCCCCACTTGCCCTGAACTCCAAACTCAAGCCAGGTCAATCACAAGGCCTGGGCAGGGCTGGTGTCTGACATCTCCTGGGCGCAGGTGCAGTGGAGAAGGGGCAGCACCCTCAATGGAAAGGAGGCTGGGCAGACAGAGCTGGGCCTGCTGTGATCCTAGACCACCCCTGCTGGGGGAAGCCCCTCAACACCGCATCAGGCCTCCAGACAGGCCCCAGGTTTTTGTTGGTCGGCTCTGGCTACCATAATGAAATACCACAGACTGGGCAGTTAAACAGCCATCATTTATCTTTACATATTTGTGGTCTTGAAGTCCAAGATCAAGGAGTTTGTGGCTATGGTGTCTTCTGAGGCCTCTATCCTGGGCTTGCAGGCGGTCCCCTTCCCACTGTGGCTTCACATGGTCCTTCCTCTGCACGAGAGTGTCCTGGATGTCTTTTCCTCTCCTTAAGAGGATATCAGGCCAACCAGACAAGGGTCCCACCCTTATGACCTCATTTTACCTTCAATCTCCTTGGCCTGGCACAGTGGCTCATGCCTGTAATCCCAGCACTTTGGAAGGCCTAGGGGGGCAGATCACAAGGTCAGGAGTTCAAGACCAGCCTGACCAACATGGTGAAACTCTGTCTCTACTAAAAATACAAAAATTAGCTGGGCATGGTGGTGGGCACCTGTAATCCCAGCTACTCAGGAGGCTGAAGCAGGAGAATTGCTTGAATCCAGAAGGTGAGGTGAGCTGAAATCAACCCCTGTGCTCCAGCCTGGGCAACAGAGTGAGACTCCTCAAAAAAAAAAAAACTCCTTAAAAGTCGTATCTCCAAATACAGTGACATTAAGGGTATGGCTTCAACCTATGACTTTGTGAGGAGGAGGTGCAACTGAGCCTGTAACGGTGGCCCAGCCAGTCTGTCCAGGTAGCACACCCAGCCTGGGGAGCCCTGGGAGCATTGGCTTCCCTACATCTACTTACAAGCTACTACTCCACATGTGTTGTCTCTCACCCTGTTATCTTTCAGAAGAAGGGGAAAGAAAACAGAAACAGACATGAAAGCAGAGTGGAAATTCAATCACCTGGGACACAGCTAGCAACACTCTTCAGTTACCTAGGAACGGCTTCCCCATGCTGCTCTGGGGAGAGAGAGGCCGCTGACTAGAAAGGCTGACTCAGGCCAGGGACTTGTGTGAGAAATGAAAGCATTCAAGGGTTCGTCCTGGGGCCAGAAGAGAAGTCATGCGGCCTCCCACACCTGCTCAGGGATCCCTGAAGAACCAGGTGCTTCGAGTGGAATGCAGACCTGACAACTGCCCCCACCGTCCCCAGACTCCATTCTGGGCCCACATGGGCTTCCCAAGGCAAGGAGGGGAAACCAGGACTCAGTGATTCTCCACAACAAAATCTGCAAAAGAGACTTTTCCTCCCCCTGCCCCATTAACCCCAAAGTGCCCAGAAAATTAATGAAGCAGAAATCCCTGCTCCCTGGGCATTCCGGGGAGCAGAAGTCAGACTCTAACATGGCGAGAGAGGATAGGCGGGCCAGGGATTAGCTGTGCCTCTTGATTCCGCTTCCCCAGGCACCTTTTGATGCTGCTCTTCAATTCTCAGCACAGCTCCTGACTCGGGCCCCAGCCTCTGTCTATCTTGCTGGCATCTCTCTCAGAGCGAAGCCAAGGATTAGCTAATATTTGCAGATAGAAAGGGCTCCCTACAGAATAAACATGAATAGCATTATGGCTGGGTCCCTGGCCAGTCTCAGATCCAGTTGTAAAACCTTCTTGCCCTTTCAGGGACAGCCAGGCATAACAGAGAAACTGTGCTTCCAACTCCAGAGCCAGCATGCACAGATGTGTCTGCACAGCACAGGGAATGGGGGTTCATCCTGAAATCAGTCCTCAGCGTGGAGCCTCCCACAGGTGAAGGAGACCAAGCCCAGAGAATGGTCTTTCAAGTTCAACCAGACAAAGATTAAACCACCCTGCAAGGTGTCACCCTGGAGCCTAGTCCTGCCGCATAACCCCTGAGGAGCAGTTCAAGGGCAGAGGGGAGACATCTGGATTTGGGGTTGGTGGGTTCCCAAAAGTGGACTGACCTGGCTTATATTATGCACAGAGCTGCAGTTGCCAGCTGTACGTCCCAAGTCCCAGAAAAGGAAGAGAAGTTGCCTTATGCATGTTCATTGCATTCCCTCGGTCACCTGGCAAGCATGAGAGGCTTCCCTAGCATTGATCGGCAGGCCTAGGGCAGGAGTTCCCTGGAGGCCTATATAGAAATCACACTAACAAACCACTCAATGAAACGTGTTCTGTCCTCTGACCTGGACAAATATACTCCCTGATGACCCAGAAGGCCAGGTCTAAATATGGAATTCTCCAACTCAGAGTACATGTAGCAGCAGGAATTGTGATACTTCAGAGTGGGTCCACGCTCTGGCTCTGCCCCAGCCCGCCCCACCCCATCTCTGTCCTGTACAAGGGTACACCCTGCCCCAGCAGGAGTACCCCAGGCCATCAGAGCCCAGACCCAGCACCGTCCACACCCTCCACTAACAGCCCCTTTGCCCCTGGCTCATCCCAGGAAGGTGGATTCAGGTGAGCCCTAAAAGCAGCTCAAGATTTAGATCTGGGAATCCTGGGGCTGCAGATACTGGAGCATAAGCTAAAGAGAGGGACAGTCACAGATGCTAGATTAACAGGTCCCCTGGTCATGCAGACTCCCACTCAGATACAGGAAGTCCGGTGGGTCTCCAGGGCCCATCCACTCTAAGGTTGGACACAGCACTGGGCCCAGCACAGATGCTGCCCCCCGCCAGTCTCCTCTGCTGATGGCCTCTAAGCCAAGAGGGACGGGGTGCCAGCCACCTCAATTCCCCACAGCAAACCCTTTGGGTACAAAGTGAGATGTAAACAAATTAATAATGAGAATAATAGAGGTAACACCACCACATCCCCTTGGTTCTAAGACACTCGTTCTCGTTTCTCCTTTTAGCTTCTCAGGAGTCAGGACACATTTTACGATTGTGATGAATGCTAAATACAGAGGGGTTTCACTTGCTCTCCCTAAGTGCTGTTGGTAAGTTGGTGTTGCCCCCTACAGGCAAAGGCATTTTTGAATTGGGGGCTTTAGGAGAATGGCAGTGGGAGCCTGGTCTTAGTTCTCACTCAGCAGGGCAGAGACCTTCCGTGGGAACCTGGGAACCAGAGGTGTCAAGTGGTGGCCCACTGTGGGCCGTGCTCACAAGCTGAGATCTCGGGGCTGTGAGCTGGAGGGTCAGGGTAGGGCTCCCTTCCTCCTCACCTGGGTGCAGAAAGCTTCTTACCAGGAGCAGGAGATCTACAGCAGATAGGGAATCCTGAGTCCTGGGCTTCAACCCCAGCCTTCCCTCCCACTGGGTGACTGATGGAGCCACAGTTCTTGGCAAAGCCACGCATTCTACCCTCATTTCCCTGCATTGATAGCACAGACGTGGAGGGGAACTCGGGGGCCCAGGCTCTGCTCGGTCAACTCAGCACTGCTTCTCTACCAGACGTGACTTCTGGCAATCGCTCCTCACTCCAACCAGTAAATACTCTAGAAAGAGAAGAAGTTCATTTCCTCAGAAGCAGGCAGGAGCCGCGACTCGCCCTTTCAATCAATAACTGATTATCTTGCTTGCAAATTCGATTCACTGCCTGAAACCAGTCTCTCCTGATGGATCCTGACAAGTGCAATTGTTTTGGCAGAGTCTGTGAAAGGGAGAGGCCTCTCAGGGCGGCCAGATTCCACTCTGGCCCAGCTTTTCGGGGAGTGGGAGAGAGGAGTCACCCACTCCATGCCACTCATCTTCCAGGATCTGCCAACCATGAGCTCCCATCTCTGGAAAGCAGTGCAGCTTGGGAATTGCTTTATCTAAACTCACCCTTCTGCTCAAAAGCATGGGCTGCGAGTGGGAGAGCCGCTGGTCCCTCAGCAGAAGAGGGGATGACAAGGGAACCTCTCATGTGGACAGGTTCCCCTAAGCACTTAGGCAGGAAAGGATGCATGAGGTTTGCAGGTGACCGATTACTCTGGCTGGCCTTCCAAAGCCAAGCTCCGGACAATGTGGGTGATATGCCAGCTCCTTCCCTGACAGGCTGCATGTTATGATGGTACCAGGAGACAAAGAGGGTTTTCCATTCAATTCATTCATCCATTCATTCATTCACTTATTCACTGCCATCACCCAGGTTTCATGCTGAGTCCTCTGGATACCAAAGAATGACAGTTCCTTGTCCTTGAGGGGGACAATACTTTCATTCAGTTATTCATTCCCCACTTACTAAGCCTGTAACAATGGCCCCAAACTTTTTTAAGCCCTAGTTAAGAATACAACTCAGCCTCTACATCCATAATAACTCCTGACTCCTAGCCATAATCCAAAGCAGAAAGAGATTAGGGTTCTCAGGGACACACATGATGAGATTTCAGACCATGTAGCCCAGAACCCCTCAGAATTTGTTCAAGGATTCCAAAAATGATTCTACAAAAATGCGCTGTAATTAAATTTAAACTGTTTTTAGAGGTAATGAAAAATCAACACATTCCCAAAGGTGTTAAAGGAAAAGGTTCACACGTCAGAGATTAGCAGAATGTTTCCTGACTGGTAGGCTACCTCATTCTTAGGGAGAACTTGGAACCAAGGCTCTGCCACTCTTCCTGAGGATTCAGGATGGATAAGATGTGTCATAGATTAGGAGGGCTGGGGGTTCACTCTGAAAGCACCTACATGCTGGGCTCCGTTAATGCTGGGCAAGGGTCAGGCCTAAGTGCATAAAGCTCATTCTCATTACAAGGGAGAAACCAGCAAGCATGGGGTGTGGGAGATGCAGCACAGGGTGCAGGAGGCACAGCGTGGGGTGCAAGAGCACAGAGTGGGGTGCAGGAGACACAGCATGGAGTATAGGAGACAAATCGTGGTGTGCAGGAGGCACAGCGTGGTGTGCAGGAGGCACAGCAGGAGGGTTGGGAGACACAGTACGCGGGGGGTGGGAGACACAGCAGGAGGTGCAGGAGATTCTGTCACTCTGGAAGCAGTTTAAGTGATTACTTAAAACCTGAAGGATTCCTATCCAACTTTTGTCTTAATAGTAAGGAGCATAAATCTGTCTTCCAAGCCTTGGTACCAATTTAATTGGAAAGAATCTTGGGATTGCCAGGTGGACTTTTTAAAAAATTGTTTTTCTTTGTAACTATACTCCTAGGAGGATAAAGACTTTCCTGACATGTTTCCACTGAAAAAGCTTTTGAAATAAGTTGGATGCTGAACTGTCTTTTATAATCCCTGGTTTTAAAATATCACATGCATCAAAATAGCGTCATTGTTTTGGTGTGATAAGTTGATGCTATGAATCTGAACTATTAAGACTAATATGATGCCAATACAATACTGATTTAATCTCCCTTAATTACGTTTTATGCTTGCTGTGAAAACCTTCAAACATACAGCAGAGAGTACAGGGAACAGTATAATGATCTCACACATGTCCACAGTCCTGGGTTTAACCCCACACATATGTGGTCACAGTGAGGCCAGACTCCATGGCTTATGCTCATTGATGCATCCCCAGCAGTTTAAATTCACAATGAATACTTGCTGAATGAGTGAATGAGCTTATTACCATTGCATGAGGGAAAGTTCTTGTATGGGTCTTTCTCCTACTGCTACAAAGAAATACCTGACAGTGGGTAATTTATAAAGAAAAAAGGGAGGAGGGATCCAAGACAGGTGATTAGGAGCAGCTCAGGATTGCAGCTCCCAGTGCAAGCACAGAGGGTGAGTGGACGATACATTTCCAGATGGATTTTTATTGCCCACAGACCAGGAGATTCCCAGGTGGAGGATCCCCATGGGTCACCAGCATGGCTGGTTTGGCCAGCACAGCTGTTTTGCCTGAGCCCCAGTGTGGTGGTTCTCTGTACAAATACATGGGTCTGGGTGCCATTTTAGCTGGTGATTGGAGCTCCTGGGAGACAGAGTCACCCATTCATCTGATTAAAAAGGGGACTGAAACAGGGAGCCAGGCCAGGAGATTCCTGGGCAAAAAAGTGCCACGAATCTCAGCACCACTGCTTCAGCCAGCACAGGCACAGTGGGTCACTGCACAGGAAATCACACAGATCTTGGTGCCTTTTCAACAGGAGACTGGAACACCTGGGAATCAGTTGACCATTCAACTGAAAAAAAAAAGGCTCTGAGGCAGGGAGCCAGGTAATCAGGCTCGGCTGGTGCCACCCCCACAAAAAAACAGCAATCAGAAACACTCTGGATTGAGAGTTTCACAGCAAGCACAGCTGAACCCGGGATGGTCCAGCTCTGTGGGGGAGGGGCATGTGCCATTACCGAGGCAGTCCACGACTAAGGAGATAGTTTGCCATTGCTGAGGCAGCCCACCATGACAGAGAGAGTCCACCATTATAGAGGTTGGCCACCATTGCCAAGGCAGTTCTGACTACACCCATACAGGACTGCAGGGAATTTCATACAGCAGCTGGGTGGAGCCCACAGCAGCTCAGCAAAGCCTCTACAGACAGACAGTGACTAGGCTGCCTCCTTGCTGGGCAGGGCAGCCCTGAAAAAAGGCAGCAGCACAACAGAAATTCATAAATAAAGCCCTAACACCCTAGGACAGAGAACCTGGGGAAAAAAGTGGGGGTGGGGTTTATGAATTCTGCTGCAGCAGACTTAAGCATACTTGCCCAGCAGCTCTGAATGAACAATGGAGCTCACAGCTCAGCACTTGAGCTCTTCTAATAGACAAACTGTCTCCTCAAGTAGCTCCCTGACCCCTGTATATCCAAAGAGTCACCTCATAAAGGAGAGCTCAGACTGACATCTGGTGGGTATCCTTCTGGGACAAAGATAGCAGAAGAAACTGGCAGCAACCCTTACTGTTCTACAGCCAGGCAAGCAGGGCCTGGAGTGGACTTCAGCACTCCTACAGCAGAGGGACAAGACTGTTAGAAGGAAAACTAAGAAATAGAAAGAAATAACTTCATCAACAACAAACTGGACATCCACTCAGAGACCCAATCTGAAAGTCAACAACTACAAAGACTACAGGTGGATAAATCCACAAAGATGGGAAGAAAACAGTGCAAAAAGGATGAAAACACCCGAAACCAGAATGCCTCTCCTCCTACAAGGGTTCACAACTCCTCACCAGCAAGGGAACAAGGCTGGATGGAGAATGAGTGTCATGAATTGACAGAATCAGGCTTCGGAAGGTGGGTAATAAGAAACTTCTGTGAGATAAAAGAACATGTTCTAACCCAATGCAAAGAAACTAAGAACCTTGAAAAAAGATTTGATGAAATGCTAACAAGAATAAACAACTTAGAGAGTTGTTTATATATAAGTGAATTGATGGAGCTGAAACACACAACATGAGAACTTCATTAAGCATACACAAGTTTCAACAGCCAAATTGACCAAGCAGAAGAAAGGATATCAGAGGTCGAAGATCAACTCAATGAAATAAAATGAGAAGGCAAGATTAGAGAAAAAAAAAGTAAAAAGGAATGAACAAAGTCTCCAAGAAATATGGGACTATATTAAAAGATCTAATCTATGTACCTGAATGTGACTAAGAGAATGAATCCAAGCTGGAAAATACTCTTCAGGATATTATCCAGGAAAATTTCCCCAACCTAGCAAGGCAGGCCAATATTCAAGTCTAGGAAATACAGAGAACACCACAAAGATATTCCTTAAGAAGAACAACCTCAAGGCACATAATCATCAGATTCACCAGGGTTGAAAAGAAGGAGAAAATGCTAAGGGCAGCCAGAGAGAAGGGTCGGGTTACCCACAAAGGGAAGCCCTTCAGACTAACAGTGGATCTCTCAGCAGAAAGCCTACAAGCCAGAATAGTGTCTGGGCCAATATTCAACATCCGTAAAGAAAAGAACTTTCAACCCAGAATTTCATATCCAGCCAAACTGAGCTTCATAAGTGAAGGAAAAATAAAATCCTTTGCAAACAAGCAAGTACTCAGAGATTTTGTCACCACCAGGCCTGCTTTACAAGAGCTCCTGAAAGAGGCACTAAACATAGAAAGGAATGACCACTACCAGCCACTCCAAAAACATACCAAATGGTAAAGAGCATCAACACAATGAAGAAACTGCATCAACTAATGGGCAAAACAGCCAGCTAGCATCAAAATGGCAGGACCAAATTCACACATAACAATATTAACCCTAGATGTAAATGGACTAAATGCCCCAATCAAAAGACACAGACTGGCAAATTGGATAAAAACCAAAACCCATCGGAGTGCTGTATCCAGGAAACACATATCACATGCAAGAATACACAAAGGTTCAAAATAAATGAATGGAGGAAGATTTACCAAGCAAATGGAGAGCAAAAAAAAAAAGCAGGAGTTGCAATTCTCGTCTCTGATAAAATAGACTTTAAAGCAACAAAGATCAAAAGAGACAAAGAAGGACATTACATAATGGTAAAAGGATTGATGCAACAAGAAGAGCTAACGATCCTAAATATATATGCACCCAATACAGGAGCACCCAGATACATAAAGCAAGTTCTTAATGACTGACAAAGAGACTTACACTCCCACACAATAATAGTGGGAGAGTTTAACACCCCATTGTCAATATTAGACAGATCAATGAGACAGAAAGTTAACAAAGATATCCAGGACTTGAACACAGACCTAGACCAAGAAACCTAATAGACATTTACAGAACTCTCCACCCCAAATCTAAAGAATATGCATTCTTCTCAGCACCACATCACACCTACTCTAAAATTGACCACATAATTGGAAGTAAATTACTCCTCAGCAAGTGCAAAAGAATGGAAATTACAACAAACAGTCTCTCAGACCACAGTGCAATCAAGTTAGAACTCAGAATTCAGAAACAAACTCAGAACGGCACAGCTTCATGGAAACTGAACAACTGGCTCTTGAATATGGACTGGATAAACAATGAAATGAAGGCAGAAATATAGATGTTCTTGGAAACCAATGAGAATGAAGACACAACATACCAGAATCTCTGGGACACATTTAAAGCAGTCTCTAGAAGAAAATATATAGCAATAAATGCCCACATGAGAAGCAAGGAGAGATCTAAAATTGACACCCTATTATCAAAATTAAAAGAGCTGGAGGAGCAAGATCCAAAAAACTCAAAACCTAGCAGAAGACAAGAAATAACTAAGATCAGAGCAGAACTGAAGGAGATACAGACACAAAAAACCCTTCAAAAAATCAATAAATCCAGGAGCTGGTTTTTCGAAAAGATCAACAAAATAGACAGACCACTAGCCAGATTAATAAAAAAGAAAAGAGAGAATAATCAAATAGATGCAATAAAAAACAATAAAGGGGATATCACCACAGATTCCACAGAAATACAAACCATCATCAGAGATTATTACAAACAACTCTATGCACATAAACTAGTAAACCTGGAAGAAATTGATAAATTCCTGGCACTTGCATCCTCCCAAGGCTAAACCAGGAAGAAGTTGAAACCCTGAATAGACCAATAACAAGGTCTGAAGTTGAGGCAGCAATTAGGAGCCTACCACACAAAAAACGCCCAGGTCCAGATAGGTTCACTGCTGAATTCTACCAGACTTACAAAGAGGAGCTGGTACCGTTCCTTCTGAAACTATTCCAAACAAACCAAAAAGAGGGAATCCTTCCCAAATCATTTTATGAGACCAACATCGTCCTGATACCGAAACCTGGCAGAGACTCAACAAGAAAAGAAAACTTCAGGCCAATATCCATGATGAACATAGATGCAAAAATCTTCAGTAAAATACTGGCAAACCGATTGCAACAGCACATCAAAAAGCTTATCAAGTAGGATTATGATCAAATAGGATTCATCCCAGATATGCAAGGCTGGTTCAACTTGTGAACCAAGGCTGGTTCACAAGTCTATAAACATAATTCACCCCATAAACAGAACCAAAGACAAAAAACACATGATTATCTCAATTGATGCAGAGAAGGCCTTTGACAAAATTCAACAGCCCTTTATGCTAAAAACCCTCAATAAACTAGGTACTGATGGAACGTATCTCAAAATAATAAAAGCTATTTATGACAAACCAACAGCCAATATCATACTGAATGGGCAAAAAACTGGAAGCATTGCCTTTGAAATCTGGCACTAGACAAGGATGCCCTCTCTCACCACTCCTATTCAATATAGTATTGGAAGTTCTAGCCAGAGCAATCAGACAAGAAAAAGAAATAAAGGGTATTCAAATAAGAAAGAAGGAAGTCAAATTGTCTCTATTTGCAGATGACATGATTGTATATCTAGAAGACCCCATCATGTCAGCCCAAAATCTCCTGAAACTGATAAGCAACTTCAGCAAAGTCTCAGGATACAAAATCAATGTGCAAAAATCACAAGCATTCCTATACACCAATAACAGACTTAAAGAGAGCCAAATCAAGAACGAACTGCCACTCCCAATTGCTACAAA
>JAPYYA010000229.1:0-15932 GCA_028533165.1 Leontopithecus rosalia
GTTCATGGTTAGGAGGAATCAATATCGTTAAAATGGCTATACTGCCCAAAGTAATTTACAGAACCAATGCTATCCCCATCAAGCTACCATTGACTTTCTTCACAAAACTAGAAAAAACCACCATGAACTTCATATGAAACCAAAAGAGAGCCCGCATAGCCAAGTCAACCCTAAGCAAAAAGAACACAGTGGGAGGCATCACACTACCGGACTTCAAACTATACTACAAGGCTACAGTAATCAGAACGACATGGTACTGGTACCAAAACAGAGATATAGACCAATGGAACAGAACAGAGGCCTCAGAGGCAACACCACACATCTACAACCACGTGATCTTTGACAAACCTGACAAAAACAAGCGATGGGGGAAGGAGTCCCTGTTTAATAAATGGTGTTGGGAAAACTGGCTAGTTATGTGCAGAAAGCAGAAACTGGACCCCTTCCTGACACCTTACATTAAAATTAACTCCAGATGGATTAAAGACTTAAACATAAGACCTGGCACCATAAAAACCCTAGAAGAAAATCTAGGCAAAACCATTCAGGACATAGGAGTAGGCAAGGACTTCATGACCAAAACACCAAATGCATTTGCAACAAAAGCCAAAATAGACAAATGGGACCTAATCAAACTCCACAGCTTCTACACGCAAAAGAAACAGTCACTAGAGTGAATTGGCAACCAACAAAATGGGAAACAATTTTTGCACTTTACCCATCTGACAAAAGACTGATATCCAGAATTTACAAAGAACTCAAACAGATTTACACGAAAAAAGCAAACAAGCCCATCCAAAAATTGGCAAAGGATATGAACAAATGCTTTACAAAAGAAGACATACAAGAGGTCAACAAACATATGAAAAAATGCTCATCATCACTGGTCATTAGAGAGATGAACATCAAAACCACATGAGATACCATCTCATTCCAGTTAGAATGGCATTCATTAAAAAATCTGGAGACAACAGATGCTGGAGAGGATGCGGAGAAATAGGTACACTTTTACACTGCTGGTGGGAGTGTAAATTAGTTCAACCATTGTGGAAGACAGTGTGGCGAGTTCTCAAGGACCTAGAAATAGAAATTCCACTTGACCCAGCAATCCCATTACTGGTTATATATCCAAAGGAGTATAAATTGTTCTACTATAAAGACACATGCACACGAATGTTCATTGCAGCACTGTTTACAATAGCAAAGACCTGGAACCAACTCAAATGCCCATCGATGATAGACTGGACTGGGAAAATATGGCACATATACACCATGGAATATTATGCAGCAATTAAAAATGATGAGTTTTTGTCCTTTTTAGGGACATGGATGAATCTGGAGAACATCATTCTCAGCAAATTGACAAAGAACAGAAAATGAAACACTGTATATTCTCACTCATAGGCGGGTGATGAACAATGAGAACACAGGGACACAGGGAAGGGAGTACTACACACTGGGGTCTATTGGGGGGAATAGGGGAGGGACAATATGGGGGGAGCTGGGGAGGGATAGCATTGGGAGAAATGTCAAATGTGGGTGAAGGGGCAAAAGGCAGCAAACCACACTGCTACGTGTGTACCTATGCAACTATCTTGCATGTTCTGCACATGTACCCCAAAACCTAAAATGCAATAAAAAAAGAAAAACTTCTGAAACATTACTTATAATAAAAATATGCAAATTGCTTCACTAGTTATGGACCAGCTGCTTCTAAACAGTTAACAAGCAAATCATGTAAATGTTTTTGTTTAGGAGAAACACCATGCTCCCAACAACAACAATACCCAGAAGAAACAGAATTATATTTACAATTTTCTGGAGTATATTTCTAAATTGGGTCTATGGGAGCTGGTATAGAGCATCAAATTGTACTTTATCACTCAGTTGTTTCCACTTATCTTTTAAGAGAAAAATTTATTTAGCATCTTTTTCTCTCTTGAGGAGGAGGTCAGAGAGCAAATGATCTCTACTGATTCTTACCTTTTCAAGAAAATGCTGCACATGAAAATTCAAGTAAAGAAGAGGAGAAAGAACAACTATGGAAAGATACAACTCAGTTTCAGAAGGTGGGAATAAAAGACCAGTGGACCATATCTTTGAAAGATGTGGAAAATTAAAATGCCACTCCTTCCATGAGAAGGTGGAGCCCGGTACCTTACCCCATGCATTGGCAATATTCTGAGCTGTACTTGCAACTAGCTTTGGCTAGTAGAATGTGGGAGAACAAACATTGTATAATTTCCAAGCAAGGCTTCAAGAGGACTTGCAACTTCTGCTCTCTCTTTCTTAGATGCATCATTGCTCTGAGACTTTCATAGAATGAAGTATAGTCTAGCCACCTTGAAGATAACAGAGCACACGAAAAGAGATCCAGCTGACAGCCAGCATCAACTGCCAGACATGCAAGAGAGGTCATCTTAGACTCTTCAGCTCCAGTCTCAGGCAGGACCAGGAGAACAACCTAGCCAAGTACATCCCAAATTGCTGATGTGCAAAATCAAGAGTTGGTAAAAGGGATGTTAATTTAAGTCACTAAGTTTTGAGCTGTTTATTATACAGCAATAAGTAACTGACACAAAAGCACTAGGGACATAGAAAAAAACATTTTACAAAATTAAACATTGTCATAGTAGAAACAATAAACTAGGAATAGAAGGGAATTTCCTCAACATGATAAAGGATGTCTATGAAAACCCACAGTAAACATCTTACTTAATGGTGAAGAACTTTTTCCTCTTTAAGGTCATGAACAAGACAAGGATGTCTACTTTTCTACTTCTATCCAGCATTGTACCAGAGATTCTAGCCAGGACAAGTAGGGAAGAAAAATAAGTAAGAGACATCTAGATTAGAAAGGAAAAATAATACATATTATTTGAAGGGGACATGATCTTGTAGACAGAAAATCTTAGAAGTCCACTAAAAATATTAGCACAAATAAACAAATTCAGCAAGAAGCAAGACACAAAATTAGTATACAAATATCACTTGTATTTTTATACACTTGCAATGAGCAATGAAAAAATTAAGAAAGTAATTCCATTACAGGAGCATCAACAATAATAAAATACTTTTAAATAAGCTTAGCAAAAGAAGTGCAAAACTTGTAAAATGAAGACTACAAAACATGGTTGAAAGAAATTAAGCTCTCAGTAAATGGAAAGACATTCATGTTTATGGATGAAAAGACTCACTGTCTTTAAGATGGTAGTACTACTCAAACTAATCTACAGATTCAACACAATTTTATAATCTTTTACAAGGTCACAATCAGGTTTTTTGAGCAGAACTTGACAGGCTGATCCTAAAATTCAAATAGGAATGAAAAAGAACTAGAATAACTGAAACTTTCTTGGAAAAGAACAAAGTTGGAGGACTGACACTTCCAGATTTTAAAACTTACTACAAATTTACAGTAATCAAGATAGTGTGTTACTGACAAAAAACAGACATATGATAAATGGAATAGAATTGAGAGTTCTGAAACAAGACCTTGCAGTTGTGCTCAACTGATTTTCAATAATGGCACCTAGCCAATTAAACTGTGAAAAGGACAATATTTTTAAGAAATGATACTGGGGCAAATGGATATTCACATGCAAAAGAATAAAGTTGGAATCCTACCTCACATCATACATAAACCCAAAATTGTTGATAGAAGATCTAAAAGTGTAAAACTCCTAGAAGAAAACTATAAGAACAAATCTTCAAGACATTGGATTAGGCAAAGATTTCTTTGATACAAAGTTAAAAGCACAAGTGACAAAAATACAAAAATTGAATTTTATCAAAATTAAAAATATTTATGTTTTAAATGACATTATCAAGAAAGTGAAAGAAAAACCTGCAGAATATAAGAAAATATTTATATATTCTATTTCTGATAAAGGATTTGTATCCAGAATATATAATGAAACTTACAACTTAATAAGAGGAGAAAGAACCCAAATGAAACAAAATGGATGAAGAGTTTGAATAGATATTTATCCAAACAAGATATAAAAATGGCCAATAAGGGCATGGAAAAATGCTCAACATCACTAATTATTAGGAAAATCGAAACTATGACATAACATTTCACACCCACTAGTATGGATATGCTAAAAAATACAGTGGTTGGGTAGGATGTGGAGAAATTGGAGTCCTCATATTTTGCTGGCAGGAATGTAAAATGTCACAGCCACTTGGAAAAACACTTTGATAGTTTCTCAGAATGTTAAGCAGATTTATCAATGACCCAGCAATTCCAATCCCAGGTGAGAATTGCTTAAGATAAATAAACATATGTCCGGAAAAATGTGTACATGAATGTTAAAAGCAGCATTACTCATAATAGCCAGAAAGTAGAAACAACCCAAACTTCCATCAAAATGGATCAACAAAATGTGCTATATTTATACAATAGAATATTACTCAGCCATAAAAAGAATTAAGTACTAACAATTGCTACAACATGGACATTATGCTAAGTGGAAGAAGCCAGTCACAAAAGACCACATATTTTATAATTTTTATTTCTATAAAATGTCCAGAATAGGCAGATCTATAGAGACAGAATGTAGATTAGTAGTTGCTTAGGGCTGGGGCATAGGTAGGAAGAAGGAAGAATGTGAAGTGGCTGATAATGATATGAGGTTTCATTTGGGGGTGATGAAGATGTTCTAAACTTAGATTGTGGTGACAGTTGCACAATTCTGTGGATATACTAAAAATCAATGAACTGTGCATTTTAAATGGGTGAATTTTATGGTACATGAATAATATCTGAGTAAAGATGTTTTTATTTTTATTTATTTATTTTGAGATGGAGTCTTGCTCTGTCACCCAGGCTGAAGTGCAGTGGCACGATGTGGCTCACTGCAACCTCCACCTCCTAGATTCGAGCGATCCTCCCACCTAAACCTCCCAAGTAGCTGGGATTACAAGCATGCACCACCACGCTTGGTTAATTTTTGTACTTTTTAGTAGAGATGGGGGTTTTATCATGCTGGCCAGGCTGATCCTGAACTCCTGACCTCAAGTGATCCACACGCCTCAGCCTTCCAAAGTGCTGGGATTACAGGTGTGAACCACTGTGCCAGGCCCAATACAGCTGTTTTAAAAAGGTGCATGGGAGACTGTTCAGCCTATGGAGTAGTCATTTTTTTTATTTCTTTACTTCTCTAAAAAACTTGCTTTCACTAAAAAAAAAAAGTGCATAAGAGCTCAGACCTTTATCTAGTGTGCTTTTTGTTGACATATTTGCTTTATTTTCCACAACTGTCTACCTTCAGTGCTCTGGAATTGTGTGATTCAGTTGCCATTTTATAAAAGAGACCTCACTAACCTATTCTTAGGGCCCCTCCATGGATAATACGAAAATCTCATGTAAGATAGCTGGCTTACCCAGACAGGGTGTAACAGCACAGGCTTCATCCATGCAGCAAGCTTTATTAGTATGGTCTCATGCCAGCCACCATTCTGTGAGCCAGGACACAGGGGAAAACTGGACATATACTTTTCCACAGGGAGTGCCTGGCCCATAGGAATTCAGATTTGCAAGCAATTACTGTGCAGAGTGCTATGATCACTGCTAGCTTAGTGGTAGGCAGGTGGGAAATCCATAGCAGTGCAGAGGGAGGTTGAGGAACAAATCTATTTGGAAGAATCAGGTAAGCTTTACCAAGAAACTAACTCAGGAGCTGGGCTTGAACAATCAGTGGGAGATGGAAAGTAGACAGCGCTTGTGTTGGTGTGCAGAGGAAAGAGCTTTGTAGACCTAGACAACAGACAGGGACATTGGCATAGACAACATGGTACATGGGGACTTGGAATATTTAGGGAAGAGTTGGAGTTGGGTTTCCTGAAGGAAGAATGAATGGAGGGGAGGCTGTGGAGAAATGGCAGAGGCTGATTAGGAAAGTCTTGCTGGTAAAGAAATTGTCCTTACTCTGGATGTGATAGAATTGCATCTGGGTTTTAGAGATGTCATTCAAGTGGCAGTGAGGGAGAGGAACACGATATAGAAGAAAAAACAAAAGGTAAACAGACCAGGTACATAATTATTAAAATAGTAGTCCAAATGAACGATGGTGTCCATCTGTACATTTTTTTTGGTTTTTAGACAGAGTCTCACTCTGACGCCCAGGCTGCAGTGCAATTGCTCGATCTCAGCTCACAGCAACATCCACCTCCTGTGTTCAAGCTATTCTTGTGCTTTGGCTTTCCAAGTAGCTGGGATTACAGGTGAATGCCACCACACCAAGCTAATTTTTGTATTTTTAGTAGAGATGGGGATTCACTGTGTTTGCCAGGCTGGTATTAAACTTCTGTACTTAAGTGATCCACCCACCTCAGCCTCCCAAAGTGCTGGGATTCACAGACGTGACCCACGACATCTGACCCAACTGTAAATATTTATGAAATGATTGAATGACTCAAAAGTTGGTATGTATTTCTTCTATTTCCTTTCCTCAGGGGATGAATAAAGATACAGAGTTTGAGGCAGGATGGAGGGAGTTGAGGGAGTTCATGCTGGGAGTTGTGTTTTGGTTTTTCTAGAATCTTGGTCTCAACTCATAACATTCACAAAGTAAGAGGAAGAAGAGGGAATGTACCTAGCTTTGAGAAGTCCTAGTGCATTTTTCTCTGTAGTTAAGAAGAATTTGCATGCCAGTAAGGCTTAGTGTTGCTCTTTCTTCTCCTGAGTAGACACTTCACTGACAAATCCTCTCTTTTGAGATAAAAATTTTTGATTTAAAGTATTTATCCATGTTAGTGAAAGTAATGAGTTGTACAGGGATATGTACTGACAAACTAAAAGCTTGAAAACATGCAAAATGTTAGTATATGCCACATAGAGATTCATACATGCAGAGTGAGAAATAGAGATATGCATGGGACCCTCCCAGTACCCTGATATAATCATGACATATTGTGTGCATGCATCAAAGTATCACATGTATCCCATAAATAGGCACAATTATTATGTATCAATAAAAAAGATATGCAAGGGAATGGAAACACAAAACAGGATAGTGATTACCTTTGGCAGAAAGTGAGGGCACAGAAATGGGAAGAAAAAACAGGGATTCTAGCAACTGAATGTTCCCCAAATTTATGTGTTGAGATCCTAACCCCCAAGGTGATGGTATTAGGAGGTGTGGCCTTTGGAAGGTGATTAGGTCACAAGGATGAAGCCCTCATGAATAGGATTAGTGCCTCATAAGAGAGATCCCAGGGAGCTCCATTTCCCCTTCTACTGTGTGAAGTTACAGTGAGAGGACAGCCACCTGTGAACCAAAAGTGAGCCTTCACCAGACCTGGAATCTGCCAGCACCTTAATCTTGGACTTTCCAGATACATGAACTATGAGAAATAAGTTTCTGTTGTTTACAAGCCACCTAGTTTATGATATTTTGTTTTAGCAGCCTGAACAGAGTATGACAAGGGGCCTCAATTGGGCACTATATGAATATGGTTTATTTGTTAAGCTGACTGGTGGATGTATGGGTTTTTGATGTTATTGTCTATACATTTCCGTGTCTAAAGTATTTCCAGATAAAAAATAAAAGTATGCAATGGAGTTTGTAATTAGCAATCTTCACTCTAGGCAGGAGCTTCCAAACAAATGTCTGCTTCTGTACTTGAGGGTCTAGACTCCAGAACCAGACTTCTTAGGCCCCAAGCCTTACCCCATCATTCATAGCTGTGTGACATGGGGCAAGTCTCTTTACATTTCTATGCCCGAGTCTCCCTATCCATAAAATGAATCTTCCTAAATCTCAAGGATATTATAAGCATTAAGTGAGTTATTATGTGTAAAGTGCTTAAAATAGTGCCTGGCATGTGATAAATGCCTAAAAGGTGTCAGTTGTTATAATTTACAAACCAAGTGATTTGCTGACCGATTATTTCAGCTGCTTCTCATGGCTAAATATATGTGTTAGGCTAATTATTCAGGGTAGATATCCCAGCAAATGCTTTTTGCTATTGCCCTCCACACACTTTCTTTTAGTAGGTACAGAGCAACTTGTTTCCAGAGAGCAGTCAGAGTTAAGGGCTGAGAAATAAATTGTTTGACTTTAGTTTTCAAAAGTCTGAGCCCCAAGGGCTACTGGGAGGACTCTGGATATAAGGCAAACATTTGGAAAAACATGGAAGAAGTGAGGTTTTTACCTTCTCCTCAAGGCTGGAGAAAGATCATCAGGCTTGGGAGAGAGAGACAAGACATTAAGAGGGCATTGGAAACGGGTTTATAACATTGGAAAAAATGCACACTGAGACAATGGATAACTCGGCAGGGCTATTTTACTTCCTGCAGAAAGGGTACAACTCACCAGCAGTCTTGCCACAACAGCACACCTGAACAAGGAGACAGGGACATTTATAAGTTTCATAACCTGATGCAATTGCCCTACTGCTGTGTCCAGTTTTCATTGGCTGGAACGGGACCTCACATTCTATGCTTGACCTGATTGGCTAAAAACCTGGAAATTTTCTAAAGAGGTTAAGGCAGAGGAGAACAACGGAAATAAGGAAGTAACTTGAGGAATGCTTAGAGAAGCCATAACATTTCCAAATAAGGAAGGGAGTAAACTATGACCTAAGACTTTCCTGGGCTTATCCAGGCATGTCAGGGCAACTATCTAGGTTAAAGTGTAAAAACTAAGAACACAGGATGCATTTATTTCTCTATTATGACCAACAGCTACTTTAAGATCATTGGCAAAAGCTTTAAAGTAAATTAACCTTTGAAGAAACTATTATTTATTCATAATGAACTAAGAGAAAAGCTTTGAAGT
Source organism: Leontopithecus rosalia (assembly GCA_028533165.1). Taxonomy (NCBI): domain Eukaryota; kingdom Metazoa; phylum Chordata; class Mammalia; order Primates; family Cebidae; genus Leontopithecus; species Leontopithecus rosalia. The sequence goes on from JAPYYA010000229.1 coordinate 8,787, forward strand.
GGAACCTTTTATTTATTCTTATTTCCCACAGTGGCTTTTAGAGAAGGGGCCAGTGCTGCTCCTTCTAGTCAGCATTCAGCAGTGGAGGCAGGACTAGAGAAGGACTTGGAAGTACAGAATGCTGTGTTTCTGAAATTGCCTTCTCAGGTTGGAGTCATTATTCGGAGGTTCCAGGAGACCAGCTGGGCCTGGCGGTCTGCCATTCCTATGAAGGAAGGAATGGCAGCAGTGACCCATGAAGACAGATGACATTGAGGGCCCATCAGCTCTCCCTCCCTGTGGCATGCTTAAAATTCCCCGCTGTAATCTCACTGGAACTTCAACCTGGAGAAAGGGTCAGAGAGCCCTGACTGACTTAACAAAGAATAAGCTTTTTTCATTTAAAAATAAACTCAAACTAGAAAGTGTTGCAGTAAAATAAAGGTTATATTGCTTGGACCCCTGAGTTGACAGAGTAAGATTCAGATGCTATGGTAGGCAGCCGTCTTTATATATATGTATATATAATTGCACTTTAGGTTCTGGGGTACATGTGTAGAACATGCAGGATTGTTGCATAGGTACATATATGGCAATGTGATTTGCTGCCTCCATCCCCGCTATCACCTATGTCTGGCTTTTCTCCCCATGCTATCTCTCCCCAACCTCCCTACCCTCTGCTGTCCCTCCCCTAGTCCCCACCAACAGACCCCATTGTGTGATGCTCCTCTCCCTGTATCCATGTGTTCTCATTGTTCAACACCCACCTATGAGTGAGAACATGCAGTGTTTGGTTTTCTGTTCTTGTGTCAGTTTGCTGAGAATGATGGTTTCCAGATTCATCCCTGTCCCTACAAAGGACACGAACTCATCCTTTTTTATGGTTTCATAGTATTCCATGGTGTATATGTGCCACATTTTCCTTGTCTAGTCTATCATCGATGGGCATTTTGGTTGGTTTCAGATCTTTGCTATTGTAAACAGTGCTGCAATGAACATACATGTGCATCTGCCTTTTAATAAAATGATTTATAATTCTTTGGATATATACCCAGTAATGGGATTGCTGGGTCAAATGGAATTTCTATTTCTAGGTCCTTGAGGAACCACCACACTGTCTTCCACAATGGTTGAACTAATTTACACTCCCAACAGTGTAAAAGTGTTCATATTTCTCCACATTCTCTCCAGCATCTGTTTTCTCCAGATTTTTTAATGATCAACATTCTAACTGGCATGAGATGGTATCTCAATGTGGTTTTGATTTATATTTCTCTAATGACCAGTGATTATGAGAATTTTTTATATATTTGTTGGCCTCATATATGTCTTTTATTGAAAAATTCATATCCTTTGCCCAATTTTGAATGGGTTTGTTTGTTTCTTGTAAATCTGTTTTAGTTATTTGTAGATTCTAGATACTAGCCCTTTGTCAGATGGGTAGATTGTAAACATTTTTTCCCATTCTTTGGTTGCTAGTTCACTCTAATGATTGTTCTTTTGCTGTGCAGAAGCTCTGGAGTTTAATTAGATCCGATTTGTCTATTTTGGCTTTTGTTGCCAATGCTTTTGGTGTTTTGGTCATGAAGTCCTTGCCTATGTCTATGTCCTGAATGGTTTTGCCTAGATTTTCGTCTAGGGTTTTTATGGTATTAGGGCTTATGTTTAAGTCTTTAATCCATCTGGAGTTAACTTTAGTGTAAGGTGTCAGGAAGAGGTCCAGTTTCTGCTTTCTGCACACAGCTAGCCAGTTTTCCCAACACCATTTATTAAACAGGGAATCCTTCCCCCATTGCTTGTTTTTGTCAGGTTTGTCAAAGATCAGGTGGTTGTAGATGTGTGGTGTTGCCTCTGAGGCCTCTGTTCTGTTCCATTGGTCTATATCTCTGTTTTGGTACCAGTACCATGCTGTTTTGATTACTGTAGCCTTGTAGTGTAGTTTGAAGTCAGGTAGCATGATGCCTCTAGCTTTGTTCTTTTGCTTAGAATTGACTTGGCTATGCAGGCTCTCTTTTGGTTCCATATGAAGTTTAAGGTGGTTTTTTTCCAGTTCTGTGAAGAGGGTCATTGGTAGCTTGATGGGAATAGCATTGAATCTACAAATTACTTTGAACAGTATGGCCATTTTCACAATATTGATTCTTCCTAAGCATGAGCATGGGATGTATTTCCATCTGTTGTGTCCTCTCATTTCGTTGAGCTGTGGTTTGTAGTTCTCCTTGAAGAGGTCCATTACATCCTTTGTTAATTGTATTCCTAGGTATTTTATTCTCTTTGTGGCTATTTTGAATGGCAGTTCATTTTTGATTTGACTCTCTTTTAGTCTGTTATTGATGTATAGGAATGCTTGTGATTTCTGCACATTGATTTTATATCCTGAGACTTTGCTGAAATTGCTTATCAGTTTCAGGAGGTTTTGGGCTGAGATGATGGGGTCTTCTAAATATACAATCGTGTCATCTGCAAATAGAGACAATTTGACTTCCTCCTTTTCTATTTGAATAACCTTTATTTATTTTTCTTACCTGATTGCTCTGGCTGGAACTTCCAGTACTACATTGAATAGGAGTGGTGAGAGAGGGCATTCTTGTCTAGTGCCAGATTCCAAAAAGAATGCTTCCAGATTTTGCCCATTTGGTATGATATTGGCTGTTGGTTTGTGGTAAATAGCTTTTATCTTGGGATACTTTCCATCAATACCTAGTTTATGGAGAGTTTTTAACATAAAACACTGTTGAATTTTGTCAAAGGCCTTCTCTGCATCAATTGAAATAATCATGTGGTTTTTGTCTTTGGTTCTGTTTATGTGGTAGATTATGTTTGTAGACTTGTGTATGCTGAACCAGCCTTGCAATCCCGGGTTGAAGCCTACTTGATTATGATGGATAAGCTTTCTGATGTGCTGTTTCAATTGGTTTGCCAGTATTTTATTGAAGATTTTTGCATCTATGTTCATCATGGATATTGTCCTGAAGTTTTCTTTTCTTGTTGAGTCACTGCTAGGTTTTGGTATCAGGATGATGTTGGTCTCATAAAATGATTTGGGAAGGATTCCTTGTTTTTGCATTGTTTGGAATAGTTTCAGAAGGAGTGGTACCAGCTCCTCTTTTGTATGTCTGGTAGAATTCAGCTGTGAACCCTTGGCTTTTGTTTTTTTGGTTGGTAGGCTCTTAATTGCTGCCTCAACTTCAGCCCTTGTTATTGATCTATTGAGGGTTTCGACTTCTTCCTTGTTTAGGCTTGGGAGGGTGCAAGTGTCCAGGAACTTGTCAATTTCTTCCAGGTTTACTAGTTTATGTGCATAGAGTTGTTTGTAGTAATCTCTGATGGTGGTTTGTATTTCGTGGAACCTGTGGTGATATTCCCTTTATCGTTTTTTATTGCATCTATTTGATTCTTCTCTCTTTTCTTTCTTATTAATCGGGCTAGAGGTCTATTTTATAGATCTTTTTGAAAAACCAGCTCCTGGATTTATTGATTTTTGAAGGGTTTTTTTTTGTGTCTCTATCTCCTTCAGTTCTGCTCTGATCTTAGTTATTTCTTGTCTTCTGTTAGCTTTCGAGTTTTTTTATTTTGCTCCTCTAGCTCTTTCAATTTTGATGATAGGGCATCAATTTTAGATCTTTCCTTGCTTCTCATGTGGGCATTTATTGCTATAAATTTTCCTCTAGACACTGCTGTAAATGTGTCCTAGAGATTCTGGTATGTTGTGTCTTTGTTCTCATGCTTTTGAAGAACATTTTTATTTCTGCCATAATTTCATTGTTTATCCAGTCAACATTTAAGAGCCGGTTTTTCAGTTTCCATGAAGTTGAGTGGGTCTGAGTTAGTTTCTTAATCTTGAGTTCTAATTTGATTGCAGTGTGGTCTGACAGACTCTTTATTGTGATTTCAATTCTTTTGCATTTGCTGAGGCATGATTTACTTCCAATTATGTGGTCAATTTTAGAGTAGGTGTGATGTGGTGCTGAGAAGAATGTATATTCTTTGGATTTGAGGGGGAGAGTTCTGTAAATGTCTATCAGGTTTGGTTGGTCCAGCCTTGAGTTCTAGATCTGAATATCCTTGTTAATTTTCTGTCTCATTGATCTGTCTAATATTGACAGTGGAGTGTTAAAGTCTCCCACTATTATTGTGTAGGAGTCTAAGTCTCTTTGTAGGTTGGTAAGAACTTGCTTTATGTATCTGGGTGCTCCTGTATTGGGTTCTTATATATTTAGCTCTTCTTGTTGCATTGATCCTTTTACCATTATGTAATGTCCTTCTTTGTCTCTTTTGATCTTTGTTGCTTTAAAGTCTATTTTGACAGAGACTACAATTGCAAATCCTGCTTTTTTTTTTTGCTCTCCATTTGCTTGGTAAATCTTCCTCCATCCCTTTATTTTGAGCCTATATGTATCCTTGCATGTGAGATGGGTTTTCTGGATGCAGCACACTGATGGGTTTTGGCTTTTTATCCAATTTGCCAGTCTGTGTCTTTTGATTGGGGCATTTAGCCCATTTACATTTAAGGTTAATATTGTTATGTGTGAATTGTATCCTGCCATTTTGATGCTAGTTGGTTGTTTTGCCCATTTGTTGATGCAGTTTCTTCATTGCATCAATGCTCTTTACCATTTGGTATGTTTTTGGAGTGGCTGGTACTGGTCGTTCCTTTCTATGTTTAGTGCTTCTTTCAGAAGCTCTTGTAAGGCAGGCCTGGTGGTGATGAAATCTCTTAGCAATTGCTTGTTCATAAAGGATTTTATTTCTCCTTCACTTATGAAGCTTAGTTTGGCTGGATGTGAAATTCTGGGTTGAAAGTTCTTTTTTTTAAGCATGTTGAATATTGACCCCAACTGTCTTCTGACCTACAGGGTTTCTGCCGAGAGATCTGCTGTGAGTCTGATGGGCTTCCTTTTGTGGGTAGTCTGACCTTTCTCTCTGGCTGCCCTTAGCATTTTTTCCTTCATTTCAACCCTGGTGAATCTGATGATTATGTGCTTTGGGGTTGCTCTTCTTGAGGAATATCTTTTTGGTGTTCTCTGTATTTCCTGGACTTGAATATTCACTTGCCTTGCTAAGTTGGTGAAGTTCTGGATAATATCCTGAAGAGTATTTTTCAGCTTGGATTCATTCTCTCCAACACATTCAGGTACACTTATCAAACGTACATTAAGTCTTTGCACATAATCCCATATTTCTTGTAGGCTTCGTTTATTTCTTTTTACTCTTTTTTCCTCTAATCTTGCCTTCCCATTTTATTTCATTGAGTTGATATTCAATCTCTGATATCCTTTCTTCTGCTTCGTCGATTCAGCTATTGAAACTTGTATATGCTTTGCAAAGTTCTTGTGTTTGTTTTTCACCTCCATCAAGTTGTTTATATTCTTCTCTAAGCTGTTTATTCTTGTTAGCATTTCATCAAACCTTTTTTCAAGCTTCTTAGTTTCTTTGCATTGGGTTATAACATGTTCTTGTAGCTCAGAGAAATTTGTTATTACCTACTTTCTGAAGCCTGTTTCTGTGTATTCGTCAGACTCATTCCCCTGCAGACTTGTTGCCTTGGTGGTGATGAGTTGTGATCCCTTGTAGGAGGAGAGGCATTCTGGTTTTGGGTGTTTTTATTCTTTTTGTGCTGGTTTCTTCCCATCTTTGTGGATTTATCTACCTGTGGTCTTCGTAGTTGGTGACTTTTGGATGGGGTGTCTGAGTAGTCATCCTTTTCATTGATGATTAAGTTATTTCTTTCTGGTTTTTAGTTTTCCTTCTAACAGTCAGGCCCCTCTGCAGTAGGACTGCTGGAATTCCACTCTAGACCCTGCTTGTCTGGGGATCACCTGCAGTGACTGCCAAACAGTAAGGGTTGCTGACAGTTTCTTCTTCTATTATCTTTGCCCCAGAAGGATACTCATCAGATGTCAGCCTGAGCTCTCCTTTATGAGGTGTCTGTTTGGATATACAGGGGTCAGGGAGCTGCTTGAGGGGATAGTCTATCCCTTATAGAATCTTAAGTGCTGAGATGTGAGATCCATTCTTCCGTTCAGAGCTTCTGAGCAGGTACATTTAAGTCTGCTGTAGCAGAACTCATAACTGCAACTTTTTTCCCAGGTGCTCTGTCCTGGGAAGGTGGGGCATTATTTATAAGTTCCTGACATGCTGCTGCCTGTTTTCAGAGATGCCCTGCCCAGCAATCAGGTAATCTAGTCACAGTCTGCCAGCAGAGGCATTGCTTAGCTGCCATGGGCTCTGTCCAGCTGCTGCATGAACTTCCTTGTGGTTTTGTTTGTAGAGGTATAGTTAGAACTGCCTTGGTAATGGGAGTCTGCCTCAGTAATGGTGGACTGTCTCTCTAATGGCAGACTGCCTCAGTAATGGCAGACTGTGTCTGTAATGGCAGACTGCCTCAGTAATGATGGACTGCCTCAGTAACGGCAGACTGCCTCAGTAGTTGTGGACTGCCTCGGTAATGGCGGACGCCCTTCTCCCCACAGAGTGGGACCACCCCAGGTCCAGCTGTGCTTGCTGTGAAACTCTCAATCCAGAGTGTTTCAGATTGCTGGTCTTTGTGTGGGTGGGACCCGCCAAGCCAGATCACCTGACTCACTGTTTGAGCCCTCTTTTTTTCAGTTGAATAGGCGACTCTGTCTCCCAGGTGTTCCAGGTGCCAATTGAAATGACTGCCGAGATTTGTGTGAGTTTTTGTGTGAAGACCCACTGTGCCAGCTGAAACAGCTATGCGGGAGACTCCTGACACTTTTCTGCCCAGGAATCTCCTGGCCTGTGGGCAGTAAAAACTTGTTTGGAAATGCAGTGATCACTCACCGTCTGTGTTGCTTCCACTGGGAACTGCACTCCAGAGTTGATCCTATTAGAACATATTGGATCCGCCTCCAGAGGCAGCATTCTAAGATGACCCAGTGGTTCTTTTTTTTTTATTTTTAAATTATTATTGCATTTTAGGTTTTGGGGTACATGTGCAGAACATGCAAGATAGTTGCACAGGTACACACGTGGAAGTGTGTTTTGCTACCTTCTGCCCCTTCACGCATATTTGGCATTTCTCCCCATGCCATTCCTCCCCCGCTCCCCCTCCGCTGTCTCTCCCCTATTTCCCCCAATAGACCTCAGTGTTTGGTACTCCCTTCCCTGTGTCCATGTGTTCTCATTGTTCATCACCCACCTATG